>CM044887.1:5029966-5259966 GCA_024500025.1 Syzygium aromaticum | reverse complement strand
TCGAAGTTCTCTTCCGGTCAATTGTCCACCCAGTCAAGTGCAAAAAACATAGTAGAATCACGCAACGCACGCTGCTGGTGTGCTTCTTACTTGTGAGGAAAGAAGAGCGACAAGGTTCAGTTCAGATTTGACTGTTTGCAGCATGGGAGCGGATTACCCAAAAAATCCCTGGAATAATGAAAAAAAAGATATCTCGGTAACAAAAACTATAGGGGGCTGTATTGGTGAGATCCAACGGTGAATAGCTGCTAAAAAGAAAAACAGCCTAGAAGTCCGAGGACCTTTAGTATCGCACCCTACCCCTGAACCAGCAGCCTTCTCGCCAAGCAAGACCGCCCTTGTCTCTTTCCTTTCGCTCTTCTTTCCTCATGGGCAGGAAGCACACCAGCAGCGTGCGTTACGTGATTCTACTATGTTTTTTGCACTTGATTGGGTGGATAGTTAACCGGAAGAGAACTTCAATTCGCCTGGCCAGCAGGCGGGCGTCGTGCTTATCTTGTGTGACAACACTACAGAGCGAGTGGCTTTTCTAGGCGGGCAGCTGTGTGACAACACTACAGAGAAAGTGGCACTTTTGTGTAACATGCTATGGTTTTAATGCCTTTACGAGGTAGTGATGAGTTTCACGCGCTCTAAGCCCAGCCTGCGCGCGGTTAGGAAGATTGGCCGCAATCTAAGCGGTACCACCCACCCTACCCTACCACTTATAGACGGCCGTCCGTCCTACAACCACCTGAAATGGAACTACAGTGATCTTGAATAGGAATCCTACAGCGATAAATAGAATCCCCATAAAAATACCACTAGATCGAGCACCAAGTCCCCGACAAAAGAAAAAATGAAAGTGCTATCATGAAACATTATAGGCATGGTCTATCGGAAGAAAAGATAGACCATCCAATTTGCTTATCATGGAAAGGCTAGTATATTTTAGTATAAAAAATATACTAGAGAGAAAGAGAAAGCCAAATATTTTCCAGGAATAGGCAGACTCCATATTTAAAAAAAAAAGAAAGTCTATTTATTCTCCAATTAGTGTCTAGGAAGCATTGTTAACACAAATGTATTCACTGTGATCTCCGCGGGTATCCGCCCAGTGGTGGCACTCTTTCTGACACACAAATCCTCAGGAAGACAGGCAGTTGTATTCAACATACACGGTTCTGCTATGATCAGTCTCAGAAGCCAATTCCAACTAGCTAAGAAACGGGAATGGCTAATCTGCTGCTAGGTTCGAGAATGGCGCCAGCCGAGGGCGCCACTATGCCCCGCTGGTCTGCTGCGGCCGGTCCCCGGACTATGCAAAAGAATCGAGGCCGGGTGGTCTCGTCCATAGTGGTTCGCCCCGCCTTTGATGATTGACCAAACAAAGAGGCCTAGATCTATGCCTCTTAATGAATCAAATGGTCCTTCGACCTTTATTTGATTCTGATGGTCGGCATAAATCTCATGAGACCCGTCTACTATTACTACGAAAGAAGCCCTGCCCTTTTCCTTCGCAACTAGGAGAGTAAGCAACTTCTATTAGCGCCGGACCTTGAGTTGAATTGATCGTGTCATGTGCAACATCCATCAATGATGGTTCATTAATGTCCATTGATTTAGACTCTTTCCCCCTTCCCAACTACGAATAAGATCGAGAGGAGCCTAAAAGCCCCCAAACCAAGAACGAAAACGGAAGCCTTTCGATTCACTCCCCATTCTCTCAACAATAAAGCTCGCCCTCGAGCCCTGGGTAGGTCGGTTGGGTCTTTCCCTCTTGTTCTGTTCTCGCCACGAGAAAGACGGACAGACGAGATATGCACAACGCGCGGAGGATCCGTTGAGAGTTTCTGTTGTCTCGGTAGGAAATTGTACTATCTTTTCCCCTATTGTATTGAATCAATAAAAAAAGAGGTTAGTGCTACGGCCCCCTATTGTTTGATCCAATATTGATCGGGGCCCCGACTTCCATAGGTCCTTGGTTTGACCTCCCGTAGTGGTCCTCACTTTTAATAAAGTGGAGCTGGGCCGTACTTGCTCAGCGTGCTCCCCTTTTGTTGAGTGCCCCGCCCGGTTCACAAGGCTGTTGGCCTATCGAGAACTTGCCTGCTGCTCCTGCCGCCCGCTAAGCGGGTAGAGCGCTCGTTATCCTGACTGTTTTCTCTGCTGGGGCCCACTCCCATTGCTCCAGCCATAAGCTATGGCAGCTCCAGCTTGCAACCACAAGGGCCTACCCTGCGAAGCCAAAGTGGGCTCCACGGTCAATCCCCATTCGATTACGTTAGGGGCTCTTTCGCTTTTGCCAGATCTAGAGAGATACTATGAGTCCTGCATCCCAGATTCCATCGCCGCGGCCATCTGGTTCACCGGTACTACCAAAAAGTCTCATGCTTACGTGACTCTTACTGATGGTTTTCTTTTCTTGGACCACGAAGACCCCGGTCATGCTTCTGGTTTCCATTCCCATCATCATATTGATGATAAATCTCCTTGTGCTTTGCCATAAGAACTTGGAGTCCGTATCATGGTGAAGGTAAGGTAACGCTGTGATTCTTGCTCAAAAAACAGACCGAACGCGTTCGAGTTATTGGCTTGTCCAGCCCGGTAGCATTCATGAGTCGTTCGTTCAACCATCCCTCGGAGACACGGTCGAGAAGTACCATGCATGGTTGCCCCCCGTCCTTTCTTTCTCTTGGTCCCACCCCGCAAGATATGGCTCGGCTAAAAAACGACCCCGACGCAAGCCTGAATTTTTTAGTAAAGTCAAGCTCCCTAAAGAATAAAGAAATGGATTAATAAAAAGGGGACTTCTGCAATGGGCTATGCCACCCAAAGTAAGAACGGGAAGTCGCATCCATCCCATCGCAAGCACCTACAATGTCATGATCACATTGGTTTACCCTTTTTTCTTTGGTAGTTCAACGGACAGTCGCCCCTCCAACAAGAAAAGGTATAAATATGGAAACTTCTTTGCTATTTAGATCGGAGAATTTATGGAGGAAATTAGGTTTTAAATTTCTAGAAACCGCATGATTGTATAGCCAAAGGGAATACGTTGCGTCTAAAATCATCCCAAGCGCTGCTAATGTGGCTACTAAGCTATTTCTTTGGAAAGCTCCTACTAAGATGGGAAATTGCCCAATAAAGCTGCCAGTACCAGGTGAACTCATATTGGCCAAAGTGGAAGAGAAAGAAATGGTAGAGAGATTCGGCATGGTGCTCACTGAACCTCCGTAATATCTAACAAGTCGAGTCTTATGTCAGTCATATAGAACACCAACACATAGAAAAAGGGTTGAAGAAACCAGTCCATGACTTAACATCGGTGGAATGCTACCTCCAATACCCTATATGTTCGATAAAGGCAAAGATTCCCCTCACTGATCGGAGTACGGCGATTACCCCTCGAACCGTACAAGATAGTTACCACCTATCATATGGCTTTCTAACTTCACTTCTCTTTCTGGTCGTTCCGCTTTGTCGATCAATGGTAGTATAATAGATCTATAACCCAATGAAATTTTTGACATAATGGTTCCTGCTTCCTATCCATAGTTAGCATCTATCTCCCCGGGTCATACTTTAGTATCACATCGTAGACCCTGCCCCAACTCTATCTTCCAATTTAGTGAACCGGAACATAGTGCATAGGTACTGTCTTAGGAGGCTAGTGAAGCTGCCGATCCCAAGGCCGCTCTTCCTACATCAGGAAGAGGGTAAGGCCTTGACCGCTCAATGCAGCGGGGACGAGACAACGTGACACACTACGATCACGTATAGAAGTGCTGCCCCGGCTCGGTAATATGGAACCTCTCAACAGCTCCTGTTCCTTTATGAGGTCCTATCGGGATCGGTAGGCCCATGCCTTTCCCCTCCCCCTGACCGAGCAGTAATTCCCCACGGCTGACAATTAGTAGTTAAGGCCGTAAAAGAAAGGCACCGGCCCCCATCCTCCCACTGGGATATTGCTTTCCTTATCTATGTGCGCACTGCGTCAGCACTGGCGAAAAAAAAAAGGTCGACTTTACTGAAGAAGAAGGGGGGTCAGGTTCTTATGGGCCCCCTTTGCAGCAAGAGCTTGACCCCACTCCCCCTTTCCCGAGAGGGGGCTGCGCTGTCTTTCCCCAGTAGCTGGCCAGTGGGGGCAAAAAATGAACTCGAGAGGGATCCGTGTGGTTCGCGTTTTCTTGTGTTGAGAGCCTTTCATTCTCTTATAAAAGCCCGCGTCTACACCGGGGACGGGTAAAGCCCAACGAAACGAAGCAGCAGGGAGCACTGAGCAATGGGGGGTATGAAGGCGACTCCGCCCATGGGTTGGACCACACCACAGGCTAAAGTCCTTCCACGGCAGGAGAAGGGCAGGCAGCGTCCTCGTTATCAAACCGGAACAAGAAAAGGAAGCTAGTCGTTGGAGAGAAGACGCTCGTGGACTACAACTCCACAGAAGAGCCTGACTCTATAGAGGTGCTAGCGCGCTACAACTAGTACTTTGAAGCCAGCTGAAGGATGCGAGCTAGTAGGGTACAACGGCTTTCAAGCTTGACTAATAGGGCTTTCTAGAGAGAAGTGAGTAAGGGGCTCGCTTTGATTTTGTTGCGGAGCTCGCTGCCTTCCCACCTCTGCTTAGCGTTCCACTTGTGATCCTGGATGCAGTAGAGGATTTGGATAAATGCGCCCGAATGATCCCCCTCGAGAAAGAGAAAGAAGAGAATCAAGGATTGATTCTCTTCTTTCATGTGAACGGCTCTATCTTGTATCGAAAGGTTTTTCGTGCTATACATCACGTTGAGAAAGACCAACCTCTTATGTACCGTACCATTTTTTTACCTCAAAAGGGAGGTCCTCCTTATGATGCTATGGACGGCTGACCGAAATGCAAAGGTTAAACTCGGACTCGGATAGGATAGGTTTGTGTGTGCCAGGCCCTTTGGGTGTCCTATTTTGGCCGAGTTTACCATACCTCCAGCCCAATTCTTACGCGACCGTAATATTTTGTTACGTTCCACCGCTCTTACACCAAAGAGAAAAGGTTTCACACGAGCTCCCGTTCTGCGGCGTGGTGGTAGGACCGATAGGGGATTGGCTCCGGGTGTAGATAGGGTCAAATCTGAGGGGTCATGCAAAGACATAAGCCCCTTCCCTTCTCTTTTGGATGAATGGAGTGGTTTAGAAGGTGCTTTCCGATCTACGGTCCCTCGGAGCGAAGGGTTAGGCAGATAGTATGGGCCCTCTAACTTCCAGCTATGTGCTGTGCAGCTCCCGCGAAGCGAATGAAGGGAAACTCTTCGAGCTTTCTCTACCAGAGAGAGTAGAGAAGGGTAGAAACAACTTGTCATAGAAGCGATAGCTTCTGGGACGAAGCCAAGCCTAAAAGATCAACTTGGCGCAGGAGGGTAAGCATTCTGAGCTAGAAGGAGGCAAGCAAATAAAGGGAGGCATTACGTGCCGACTACTATACTATAGGCTACTTCTAGCTTCTATAGTGGCCCTTCCACTTTGGTGGAATTGTTGTTTGTATTGGTACTGAATGAACATATCAAACAAAGGCGAGCCCTTCTCCGGCCTGGGAAAAACAGCGAACTCTAGAAGCTAGGGCCTTGTTCACCTTTGGACACAAACACTATTCAATTCTCAGTGGAAACCCACCTTAGAGATTGAACGTCGACAACTCTTATTGCCGTTCAATCTAAGAAAGCGCTGAAAGCTATAGCTTGTAATGAGCAGCCCCCTTATGAAACCAACCGAAAGCAGCCTCTCTTTTGTACTTAAGGTTGTACTTAAGGTTTGGAACCCTTGCAACTATGATAGAAAGCCATTTGCTTGTTGCCAAAGCCTTCGCCTTTCTTTTGAATCAAAGTAGGTCGCGACTGTTGTATTTGAGTCGGTTGGGGGAAGCTACCGCTTCGTAGACAGCTCCACTTCCTCGTCTTGCTTCTGGAAAAGCTTATTCTACTTTGCTTGCTTCTCTCGCGCTTGCTTGTGCGAAGGCTTAAAGTCCTTTTCGCTAGGTCCAAAAGCTTCCATCAAAGCAAAAGATCTGATCCAACTCGCTTGCTTGTGCGAAGGCTTAAAGTCCTTTTCGCTAGGTCCAAAAGCTTCCATCAAAGCAAAAGATCTGATCCAACTCGCATATTGAGCGTAGCTGATATGTGGCTACGGCTAGGCGATCATCTCATGCCAAAAAACATTTTTTTTGGATAGAGAGAATCCCTTAGATGTACAGATAGAATAGATGTTCATGGATAGACAGACATTCCATTGATTCGTTAGTTTTGGAGCTGAAAAAGCTTGTCGATCCAAATGAATCATTCTTCTGGTCTCTCTTTGCCCCCCGGCCCGAAACTGACCCACAGCACAACGCCCATTCGCTTCGTGCGCGGGAAGGCAATGAAGTTCAGTTCATGATACCGCAGCGTAGAGTGGAGCAACCGTGACACGAAGTTCCTTACCTTAGCTGGATATCGCTGGTGCCACCTAAATGGTAGGTAGGCGGCGGATGTGTGACGTTTAGAGTTGTCGTTCGTGCACCTATCCCCAATGGAAGAATGAGTGATCCGTTCCCCTGCAGATTATGGCCTTACCACTTGGTCCCCGATGGCCAGCGCATGAGTCGATATAGCAGCTCACGGTCATTTGCGCTGCGCATTCCTGCTGGACTGGACATGTGTTAGCTGTAGGAAGTATGGTTGCGAAAGTTACTTCGGTTCGCCAGTTCAGGCTCAACTCCTCGCTTTACGTTAGTGAACCTAGAGGTCGGGCCGGGGCTCTGCGCTCTTTCTTTCTGTGTGGGACGATGCCGGGGGGAGAAGGGAATGCATCGAGGCAGCCAACAACAACAACACAACTAAATTTTGGCTTTTCCCTCCACCGCGAATTGAGCTTCTCCCGATCTGAAAGGTAAGATTTTCAACTTCATTATAAGCACAATAGAATGTTCAGCTAAGGGAGTTGGGAATAAGGGATAAAAAGAATCTCTATCTAGCAGACAAGTTTGAAGGGGGCAAAGCAAATCCAGTTACGTCTCTTTACATTCTCATTATAGTTGTAAGCGCATCCATTTCCAGGCTATTCAGTTCCAGTTCTAGGAAAGTAAGAAAATAATCCTTCCCTAGGAACGCTATTTAAAGTGAAGATCTTTTTCAAGTTAGAAGTTAAGCATAAACCATATATGATTTCCTTTACAAATAAAAGCGTAAGACGATTAACTATTATTTGTAATAATAATAATAGTTACCCGAGCTAGGGTACCAGTGTAGTTAAGCACTAAGGCCTTCCCCTAGGAGTGCCCTGCCATCAAGTGGGAAAAAGACTAACTAATCCCTCGAGTACTTAATGCTTCGATTTCAATGGAGCTAACAATCTGACAGCATTCCTTACCAAAAAAAAAAAAAAAAAACAATCTGACAGCAGGGGATATGCTGTGCCGACAAGAGGTGAAAAACGCCCTCTATAGAGGCAAGAAGACCTTCCTTTTTCTAATACTAGTGAAATTCTAACTAAAAGATATCTTTTTGGATACTAGTGTAAACACTTTTATTGCTATTTCAAAAGAACATGGTTAACATGGTTAGCACTCCCGAGGACTAGAAATTATCTTTAAGATCAATCAATTCATCCGGCAAGTCAAATGAAAGGAGGCAAATCTATTCATTTCGAATGAGAAAAAGCAAAATAGGGTAAACGAGTGAGTTTTCAAACCTTTCTTTTCATTTTACAGCAAGTTACTTTGAAAGCCAGATTACAAGGCCAATACAATCAAAAAAAGAGACTTTCTTTGTTACTGGACCTTACCCGAAAGAAACAGGGGCTTACCAAAGCCAAAGAAATGAAATGACTCGACTAAGACTAAAAGGTTTGACCTGCTTGCCCCAGAACCTGCTTTTTAACTTGCTTAAGGGACAAGGACTTACACTCTATCTCAAGGCTCTCTCTCTTCCTTCCCTTACCAAGGATATCTAAACCTGATAGTTACCGCTCTCTGTCTGTGGGAGGATTCTGTTGAAAAAAATAAACTAGGGCTATTCAAACCTTTGAAACTATCTCACGCAGAACCGAGACATGGACAGGCAAAACAGGCTAGAAAGGAAGAACCGCAGCTACATGATGCGCCTACCCTTTGCCTTTCTCTAATGCTGTTAAGTTGGCCAATGCCTTTCCTTAGCTAATAGAGAGTCTTCGGCGTAACGAGTGGTGCTTTAAAGCTTAAAACAGTAACAGTAAAGTAAGAAAGGATTAGTGTTTTCGAGGCCTAAGGGAGTGCATGAAAAGGGTAAGAAGGAATGGCCGGATGTAAATAGATCTAAGGTAATCCTACTGCTACTGCTAATACCATTGCTATACCACTAATGTAGTCTATTTGGCCCATGGGTGATAGAGCTAGATTTCGCCTTTGGGTGGGAGGAAGTGATCCTGACCTAAACTCCAACGCTCTCATAATGATTATAGGACAACTCTCATCCAAGCCTCTGAGGTAAGACCCCTTTGGTAGTGATGGCACTTAATTCCTCCTTTGAGTAGTTTCATCAGGAACTCTTATAGTAGTCGAAGAAGAAGATTGCGTAGCCATCATACGGTCTGGGGAAGACTATCACTGACCAAGCTTCTTTACACTGACCTTTCTTCTGGTCTCACGAATTGGATTTGAACCAATCAAGCTACTTTCCTTCTTAGTAGATCGTGAGTAGGTCTGTCGTCCTCCTCATTATAGTCCATTATAGTCATAGTCTTCCCCTGCTCTGCTATGTGGAAGAGTTTAAATCCACATCAATTCGAAGGGGCACTTTCTCCCTCATTGGAGTATCCCTAACGCTCTTTTTTTGACTTCTTTGGGGAATGAACGTGATAGTTACTTTGCCAGGTTATGGGGTGGGGGGGGCTACTCTTCTTTTTTGTCGATCGAGCCGATCCCCCTCATTCCACTCGTCCAGCCCTCTTCACGAACTTGTAAAATCGATGCCACAGAGATAGCCAACTCTATTATCAAAGAAATAAGGAAAGGGGCGACGATTTGGCACCAGATATCCGGAGGTGTCAAAAGAGCAGTTGTAAGAAGCGGAAAAACCATCAAAAAACAACAATTGTTCGTGAAGGTTTCCACAAAAAGACCCCTCGGTTCTGGCAAACGGATCACAATTACAGGTACCTGGGAGCATACCAATAGAATGAATGAAATACGAAAAGTTAACATAATATGGTCATAGATCTTAGGTTGTAACTTGATCATGAGCGAATTTGTTGATGTTGCACCCACGAAGTGTGGAAAGTGCCAAACATTGGGAACTACTCGGGGAGGAGTTAGGAACAGGAACAAGGAAAAGCGAAAACCACTTTAATAGAAGAATCGATTGTATTTCGTCCTTTGTTCCCCGTAGCAACTGGGGATCAAAAAGCACCATTTGATGACTTAGAAAGGGAACGACGAAGTAAGAGCATGCTATTGAAGAAGTTGTAACATATGTCGAGGAGGCCTCCGTTGATTGTGTACAAACAAAACACGAGTCAAAAGGCAGGGTAAGAAAGGGTTTAGCTAATGGAGATATTAACTCTTCCGGGAACCAGTAACGCGTAAACCATGTCAAGCCAAGACCGATCAATATCCGAACGGAACAGATTCGAACCTCTTCTAGAATAGTTTCCGGTGCAAAATGAAATTCATAGGATATATAGTTGAGTAATTCAAAGGAGAAATAGAAATATTTGATAGGATTCGATTCATTTTCATTCATTTGAGTATCTCTAGCGCTCTTTTTTTGACTTCTTTGGGGTAGGATGTGGGTTCAGAAAGCACACCTTTCTCTGGATCTTCCATCATCTCCAATTTCCATTCCAATCATCCATCATATCCATCTCCAAGTTTGGGAAAGGAATATGCTAAGCTATGTTCACGGATTTCTTTAGAGTTTCTTTAGAGTGGCTGTACACTTTTCTGCGTTATTAGTGAAACGAATCTCTTCTCCTCGTGAACATAAGCCAACGGAACATCTCTCGTGTTGAACCACGTAAATTCTTGTGTAATGCAAATTTCCATTACTTTCTTGCATTGATGGGATCGAATTTAGATATTCGACATTGTCTTACAGATTTATGGGTGAGAATCAGTCGGGTGGAACACAAGCGGAATACGAATGTACAAGCGAAATTATGTCTCTTACAAGAAATTTGATAGGGATATTGCAGTTGAGAAGAAGTCGACCTGCACAATGGAGTTTAGGGGTCGGGAGGGAAAAATTGGACTGTCATGCTTGTTTCCGAGATACAGAGCAGCCACTACTTCGGTGCTGTGTACTGTGATCGCTCGCGGAGCTGAGGCATCCATGGCGGTGTTTCCTGCGTGTCAGCTTCACCGCAGCTGATACTGTCATTGGATCGTTCGACGAAACGATGATTTGCAGAAGCATTATGAAGAGAGACATCATTTTGGCCATTATGAACGTAAAGTCATACAGCTTATCCGATCCTTCTTCTTGTTGCATAACAAGCCCTCATGTGCCTCTCTGATATAGGCTCTAATAATTCTCATCCGAGCAAAATTTGTTTGGATTCTTTTTTTTTTTCGTTCTTTTGTTTTCTTTAACAAGGGTAAGCTAATTATGTTCTCATATGCGTAAGAGGAGTAGCCGTACCCGCAGCCGGATTATGTACTTCTTCCTAGATCGCGAGAATGCTGGTCGAGAACATCCGTCCCTCGGAGTACGGCGAACCCGACCGGTCTGCCACTCTCGGCGCTTCCGATCTGCACTGTTCTTTACGTTCGTCCTTCACGATTTGCGTCGACCGGCACTCCGCGCTACAGAACGCTTTCTCGCCCCTGCGTAATTCACATGAAAATGATTCAGTCGAGCCTGATTTGATTTCTCGCTTCCATAAAGTCAAAAGGGTGTTCACTGAAATTCAAGCGGATGATCTTTCTTTCTAAAAGCCAGATTTTTGTGGAAAGGAGACAAAAAGAGGGAGACTCCAGTGTTGTTGGTTCCTGCAATCCAGGAGGGCTTTGAAAGATTCCGTGTCAAACAAGGTCAGTCAAATGGCAGAACTTGACTCACGGATCAAACAATGCCACACTGATTCAAACAGCAGCAAAGGGTACTTCATACGGTCTACTCATTGGATCTGTATTGAAGATTCAATATCTGATCATTTCTTTCGTTCTTAGTGAAATTTTCTTTCAGAATTCAGTGAACAGAAATCAAGATGTCACGCCCAGAGCAACTGTTCAAGCCAAGATTGACCATGGCTGGCCTCTGTAATGGATGAAATCTATGACCAGAAAAGAAGAGAAGAAGAAGAGAAGCTCCAATGAAGATTCGCGCGAATCAAAGAAGAAAGGAAAGAGCTTGCGGTACCTGTACATGTATATGTCTTCGCCGTGGAGCTTCTTCCCACACAAATGGCAAGAATTGAGGAAGTCCAAAGCCTGAAAAACTGGATCCTCCCCTCCTCCTTCTCCTCCTCCGACGCTCCCCGCTCGTCTCATCGACTCGCTGAGCCCGCCGCTCTTGTCGCACCCGCCGCGGCCGGCCGCGGCCCCACCGCACTCGCCATCCCCGCAATACACCATCGTGAACGACTGGTTCCGCCCGTGGAAGGTCACGTACGTGTAGTCCTTCATGTCGTCGTCCGCCCCCGCGCGGGCTCCGGCCGAGGAGGGACCCGACCCGTTCGCGCCGGGGCCGCAGGCGGTGCAGACCTTGGGGAGCAGCAAGATCTTGGCGTCCCCGGGCTTCTCGAGCGCCGCCACGATCCCCAGCCCGACCCCGCCGAGATCGTAGCTCCTGGGCCCCCGCGGGGACTGAATCTTGAAGTCCAGCGGGCTCCTCGGGCTCGGCGCCGCGGCGGCAGCGGCAGCGGCGGCGACGGCGGACTCCAGGAGGCCGGCGCTCCGGGAGACGAGGAGCTCCGACAGCTTCCCGATCACCGACCGCGGCCTCTTGCCCAGCATGGCTCCGGATCGAAGGGTTCTCGAGGCCGGAAGAAATGGTGGTGGTCGTGCGTCGTCGTCGTCGTCGTCTTCCTCTGCAGCTCTTCTTCTTCTTCTTTTCCCTCTCTCTGCTATTTATGACGGGCGAGTCATCGTATTCCAGAACACACGCCAATAGTCTTCGCGAATAGCTCTGGAAATAAAGCCCGTCCTATCGTACTGTTCTTTATTCGCCATTTAAAAATTATGAATGAATGAGTGGATGGATGGATGCATGGATGGACGGGCAGGGTGCTGTGACAGTTCGCCGTCACAACTCGTTGGTGGTTTAGCTGAGAAATATATAAAAAAGATATGAAGGGACGGAAGGAAGATGCGGGAAGTGATGGGAGATAAGGAAAGATTTTCTTGGTATTGTTTAATAGCGGAGCGGTTGGACCAAAACCCCCCGCGATGGCTTTTGGGCTTCGGGAAATCCGTGAGTGCCCCGAAACTCACACGGAAGAGAGAGAGAGAGAGAGAGAGTGTGCAATGAGAAATCAAATCTGGGCCCCCCGCAATTTCCTCCTTATTCCACAATTCAGATTCCAACCCCCCCCAAACAATTGATTATTTTGCTTTCATGTGCCCCCGAAAAAAATGTCACTTCTCAGTTGGGTCCCCCACCTCCGAAAAAAAATTAATTCAATAATAGTGCCGATATTAATTTCCCCTCCTTCGCCCTCTTTATTTGTTTTGTTTTGTTTTTTCGACGGCGTCCGCATCTGGGGTGGGCCCCAGCTCCCCCTGCCACGTCTGCTCGGCCCGCGGTTTTGTGTGGCGGGCCCCACGCGGGGGGGTGGGGGGGAAAAGATTCCGAGCTCATCAGGGACGTCGGCTCGGACCGGGGCCACGTGTCGGAGATCGAAGCCCCGGTGGAGTACCGAAATGATTGCACCCGGGGAAAGCGACGGTTTTGCTCTCCTTTGGACCCGAGCGTGGGATCCCGCGGGCCCACCAACCAAAGGTTTTAACTTTTCCCAATCCCCAACCCCCCCCCAAAAAAAGAAGGAAATCCTTTTTTTATTCAAGCACTTCCAAAAAAAAAGAAGAAGTTAATATCATAAAAAACACTAAGTTGTCCCACATTAATTTTTTGACGACTAAAAATTTTAAATTGATATATCTATGATAAATTTATTATTTATTAATTTTCATTAGATTTTATCGTCAAATTATTGAGTTGGATGACATGTGGCAGTTGTCGGATGTATCGATTTAGAGTTTTACTATAGATCCATCAGTTTGTGATTTTTCGTGGTATTAATCCAATTTAACGGAGAGTAAATTTATCATAATTATATCAGTTTGAATTTTTTGTTAATCAAAAAATTAGTTTGGAAGTAAATGTATCACGAGATGTATCAGTTTGGAGTTTTTCATTATCAAAAATTGATTTTAGATAAATTTATCACAAATATACCGGTTGTATTTACCCTTAAAAGTTGTATATTAGAGGTTAACTCAAAATTTCATTTGTGAAAATATTTTGCAAAATTTGTTGGAAAAATTAAAAGTAATTTCTTTTTCTTTTTTTTAAATGAACAAAGCGATATGTGCGGACAAAAAGGGCACTGAACCGACGCTTTTGTACTTTTTTTTTGGTGAGAAATGCGTGGCAATTGTAGATGTAAGGGGAAAGTGACGGTGAATGCTCCGGAAAAGAGAGTGGGATATATCAGTTTGAATATTTTGTTAATCAAAAAATTAGTTTGGAGGTAAATATGTCGTGAGGTGTACCAGCTTGGAGTTTTTTATGATCAAAAGATTGATTTTGGATAAATTTATCACAAGTGTACCGGTTTGGGGTTTTTCGTGGTATCTACCCTTAAAAGTTGTATATTAGAGGTTAACTTAAAATTTCATTTGTGAAAATATTTTGCAAAATTTGTCGGAAAAATTAAAAGTAATTTCTTTTTTTTTTTTTTCATTTCAATGAATGAAGCGATACGTGCGGACGAAAAGGGCACTAAACCGACGCTTTTGTACTTTTTTTTTTTGGTGAGAAATGTGTGGCAATTATAGATGTCGGGGGAAAGTGATGGTGAATGCTCCGGAAAAGAGAGAATGGGGGAGAGTGATCTTGCCCTTTGTCTATTATTTGGAATGCGTTAGTGGGAACCGAACCAAAACGAATGGTCACGTTTCGAAACGTCGCGATTGTATAGCGATTTGAAGGGTGCGTGTTACTAATGGAGCCCGTGGTTTAGCAAAAAAACCAGGACGAAAAGTGGATGAGTGCACTAAGTGGCTAAAGGGAAAAGTTGATTCAGGGCAAGAACAGCAATTTTCGCAATTGCTAGGTGCCCCTTTCTTTTTGCCACTTTGAGGGGACAGATTTCGTGCCTTGTTCTCTGCTGTGTCTTTTCCCTTTTAGCTTTTGGGAAGGAAGGCAAGGTCCTCCTCCAATTTCTGCCCCCTCCCAAATTGTCAATTCAAAGCAACGCTTGCTTTTGTAATTTCTCTCTCTTCCTTTGGGTTATGGGAAGGAAAAAGAATATTTTAAAAATTTAATACCACGAAAAACTCTAAACTGATATACTTGCGATAATTTTATCACCAATTAGTTTCTGTGAAATTTTATGGTCAAATTTCACAGTTGGATGACATGTGACAATTGACGAATGTACCAATTTGGAGTTTTACCCTCTGTTTGTCATGGATGTATCAGTTTGTGATTTTTCATGATATTTATCCAATTTAACGGAAAGTAAATTTGTCATAAATGTACAAGTTTAGGGTTTTGATAGTCAAAAAATTAGTTTGGGATAAATTTATCATTGATTTACCGGTTTTGAATTTTTTGTGATAAAAAAATTAGTTTGGGGATGTACCAGTTTAGAGTTTTTTTGTTGTATTAACCTTATTTATAAATATTTTGCTAGAAAGGGAAAATGTATCTCATCCTTGATGAATAAGGTTTATTATTTTGGTGATAAGGGAAGGGGGCATGTCAATTCAAAAGTCGAAAATCTTGAACGAATTTTAATTTTCTATATAGTTAGGATTCGACGCTCTATTTATATCATGACCTCAATCTTTTAGAGTTTTCTCCGTGTTGCTTCTACAATTCTCGAGCAATCATCTCTTGGTGGGCTGTTAAGTCATTGGATCACGACAGGAAATCCAATACTCCCAAAGGTCATATTTTCTGAAAATTTTTGTTTCTTTCGCATAGGATATTTAGAAAAGCTCCATGAAATAAATAACCACTGAATTGGACCCAAATGGGTCCAATCGAGCAATATATGTGGTAATCCATCGACTGAGGAGTGAGGACCATTTTGGGAACAGTATCAATCTATATTATAATAATAATAATAATAATAATAATAATTTCCTGGTAATCTATGTAAAAAATAAAAAATCGGTGGCCAGAAGATTTATAAATTTTTTTTATATAAAGGCTTTTGGAAATGGCCTCCGAAATTGGGAAGAAAAAAAAATCCAAAGCGTGTCAATCATTTATTTGTTGGGTAAGCCAACCAAAGTGAACCGGTTGAGCGAGTCCCACCTAGCGATTGCGACATTCATTTTCTTGCTTTTCCGTTCTCTTTTTTTTTTCTTCTAAGGGAAAAATTAAAAAGAAAAAGAAATAAATGAAGTTTCCAAGGAAAAATCCAAAACTCTGAGGTGTCATGATGTTGATGCGTATTGAAATTTTTTGTTCCGAATTAAATAGTATTATATTGCGGTGAAAAGGAAATCAGCTTTATCGCCAAACTGGTTGGTGATTTGACAATTGCGCTAGGCTCCAAAGTTGAAAAACTATTTTTGGCGTGTTTTTGGTTCAACCCACTTAGGCCCCGTTGAGAGCCAAACTCATCTTATGTGCTACATACAAATGTATGTGTACGGAAGCCCGTCAAGGATCCAAGACATGCCCCCGATTTTATTCTGCCATATGTAGAGTTCTAAACTTTTTACGACATTACGACACCAAATTTTTTTTTTTTGAGACATTTATTTATATCATAAAATTCTAACCAACGGGGCCCGCAGAGGGGGCATCCTTACATAGTAAAGCCCAAAGGGCTTGTGGAGGAGAAGAAGTCCAGTCACGAGGAAGACACCGATTCGTATGAGCTTTCGCAGCCCACTCCGCAACCATGTTAGAGCATCTTGGGCCGAATTCAAGCCCGACAGATGGAAGGCCCGCGAGAAGAGAAGTGCATTCCGCGATAAGCAAACGTGCATCCCAGGGGAACTGATCTACGGAAGTGAGGGCACGTATCAAATCTAGTCGGTCTAACTAAATACAAACTCTACCCAAACTCCTTCTCTGTACAAACCGAAGACCGTCAAGCAAAGCTAGGGTTTCGATTTGCGCTGGAGTGGAGGCCTTGACCGATTTGGCTTGACCGGTGACGAAGCTCCCAGTGAAGTCCCTGCATATGCACGCAATGGCACTGTCATTCGTTCCCTCCTCGAGAGCGCCGTCAACATTAATTTTCAGCTTGCTTTTCTCCGGCGCAACCCCGGTAAGATAAGCTGATGGGTCCTTGTTTTTTCCATCTTGCGAAGCCTAAAAATCCCATCTTTTGAAGTTTTTATGGCGAGATATGTGCTGATTCGACAGTAACCTTTGTATTCAATTCTTAGTCTCTGAATATTGCGTTGTTTCGAGCTACCCAAATGCACCATACTATCAATGCCACCACTTCAAAGGAAAGTATTAAGTTATGATTCTCTATTATACTCTCTATCTAGGCATCAAAATGGTTTATCCCCTGTAACGTAATTTGCAATTTGAAGGTTAGGGGCTGATCATACTTTATGGGTCCAGGGACAGCAGGAGAATGTGTTCAATCATTTCCACTTCGCATCGACAGAGAAAACAGATGGGGTCCGGTATGATTTTCCTCTTCCACAGATTCTCTCTTGCAGAGATTGCATTTTGGCATGTGCTCCATAAACAAAATCTTCACTTTAGAGTGAGTTTTTAAGTTCCATATGGATGTCCATAATGCTTTGGGTGGCTGAGATGAGGAGGAGGGTTGCTCCGTTCATTGGTACGATAGTGGATTCAATTGTGCAAACAAAAACATTTCGAAAGACTTTTTTATATGGATTTTAATTCAGAAGGAATAGTTTCTCATCTTTCAAGATATCCATTATTTTATTCTTAACAACAAATGTGATAAAAAAATGACGTGTGTATATATATATATATTGAACCTTTCTATTGTTTTGCGAAATAAAACACAAATGTCCAACAAACGATTAGCAAAAGAAAAAAAAAAAAGCTAATTCCAAAATCATTTCGAGCCTGGTAATTTTGCTATGCTAGAATCGTACCCTTGGCCCATTGTCTTCGGCCCAAAGAGTAAGCCCAAAAGGGTAATTCTCGTGATGTTAGATTTTCCTTGGAAAATAAACATTATTACCACCTCCAGGATTATACGATAGACAATAACTCCCCCCGAACGCAGCTTACAACTTTCATTGTACTGTGCTCTCCAAAGAGTAACTCTTCTCAAAACCTCAAATGGTGCTAAGTTGGAATCCTATTCTAACTAAGGAATCTTGTGGTTCCGGAGGATCCAGCTACAGCAGAACCAGGAAAGGAGAGCTTTCCCCCCTTTTCCGCCCGACTCTCTGGTCTTAAGAATGCTAGTTTTAAGAACGAGTGATTGTCCTTCTCCAACCCTTATTGCTCAACCTAAGAGCGGACAGCTAATGCGTTCCATTTATTGAACAGGATTTTATGGTCGGTCCGCGACCCCTGGATGCCAAAGGCGTCCTTGGGGTGATCTCGTAGTTCCTACAAGGTGGAGACGATGGGGTCAGTCCATGGATTTTCTGTCCTTTTGCCGCATTTTGCTCAAAGGGTTGAAGGGAGATAGTGCATCAAGCTATTCGCAAGTGCCGATTTGATCCTCTTCCCCAGGGATCCCAGATGAAGGAACCCAATGTGGTATGGTTCAGCAACTACCCCTATCGAATTATTTGGTCCCACTCGTTATCAATGGGATCGGGGATATTTCCAGCAAGAAATATATCGAAGAGTTGGTGCTGGGCTAGCCAAAAATCAAAGTTTATCAGAAGCTTGGTCTAAAATTCTTGAAAAATTAGCTTTTTATGATTATATCGGTAATAATCCGGCAAAGGGGGGATTATTCAGAGCGGGCTCAATGGACAATGGGGATGGAATAGCTGTTGGGTGGTTAGGACATCCTATCTTTCGAGATAAAGAAGGGCGTGAACTTTTTGTACGTCATATGCCTACGTTTTTTGAAACATTTCCGGTTGTTTTGGTAGATGAAGACGGAATTGTTCGAGCCGACGTTCCTTTTCGAAGGGCGGAATCAAAGTATAGTGTTGAACAAGCAGGTGTAACTGTTTAGTTCTATGGGGGGGAACTCAATGGACTCAGTTATAGTGATCCTGCTACTGTGAAAAAATATGCTAGACATGCCCAATTAGGTGAAATTTTTGAATTAGATCGTGTTCTTTGCTTCAAAACCACCCCCAGTAAATAATCATCTTCAAGACATCGAAAATATAATTTGATTTCATGCATATAGATCGAGAAAATTACTTAATGCAAAGAGGTTTAATATTTCCATATATTAGCTTCTGATACATGTATGTTAAATTGATTCCGATATACTAGTCAATATAAACAATTTAAATACAAAGCTATGAGACTGTAATTAACCTAAATATCACTATCCCATTAGCATTTGATGAAACAAAGACTTATCCGCGCATTGAGAAAGCGATTTGACTAGTCGAGTGGAAAAAATTAGGTCAAAATAATTACTTCTGTTGAATTTCCAAAACAGCCTTAATCATTTTAAAGAGTAATTGGATATTCTCCAAATCGAAGATTGAGTTCGGATTAGTGAATCAAACTAATTAAACTCCATTAAGTTTGAAAAGAGCAAGCAGATTATCTTTTTCGACATTATTTGATGGAGATTGCATGCTTTTCACTGGTAAAAGTCTAAATAAAAATTTGAGATGCAGGTCTTTACGCTTTTCCACTTATTGAACCTTAACTTGTTGGGCGGTTTATCAATTTAGAGCCCGCATCAATCTTGGCAGCATTTTTGAGAATTAAAATTGATGAAGTGGAGAAACTTTTGAAAGCTAACAATAATGCTTAAACCTAAATATGTAGATTTTACTTATTCTTCTTATTTCTCACTTTAGATTTAAAATATATATATATATATATTTATTATTTGCTGATGGATACATACACCAATTTGGTTTCACTTTCCCTCTCATTTTCAGGGCTTTTCTTCCCCATTTTGTAAAATAGTTGGCAACGACCAAAATGAATTTCTTGGGCAATGCATGAAATGGCCATGGTTTAAGGTGGAGAGTGCAACAAAGACGTGTCTGACATTGGGACAAGCTAGTGTCCGAGATCGCAAAGGCCAAGTCCCGCGAGGTGAACGATCCTTGCAACTAAGCGGACAAAGATGGTGTTGATCATGGTGCACAAGGTCACCATTGGCTGAGGCTCCAGTTGCACACTTTGCATTCATGGATGCTCAAAGAGGAGGAGAGAGGGCAGCAGTTGCCCATACCAGAGTGGCAATGTCTCCTTTATCTAATGAGCCCAGCAGGATTTATAGTAATCATAAGTTGGATTGTGTGATTTGCATGAAGGAAGTTGCCAAAGGAGACAACTTGTTCACAAGGATTGCTCTCATAAAGTTCACAAAGATTGGATCGAAGCTTGGCTGAGCATACAACACACAAACCCTCAGCGTTGGTAAAAGTTCCCACGAAGAAGTCATATCATTTTTCTGTAGATTTTGATTGATGATGTGGATATAAATGAAGTTTCAAACAAGTTTATTGATGTTTATAAACTATAGAGTTTGATGGAGATGGCATGCTTTCCACCAATAAATCTAAAAGTAATTTTAATACGTAGGTCTTTGTGCTTTTCAGCCTATTGAATCGTTTGCAGAATGATATTATAGGTAAATGGTATCATCTAAATAGATTAATTAATTTCCATAAGTCCAAACATACACACATATTTATAGCATAATTTTTTAGAAGCGGTCTTTCTTTGCTTACAAGTGTGCGTATAGATTTTAATCTAGTGTACAGAGATTAAGGGTGCGTTTAGAAATCACCTTTCTAAGGTCTTTTGGGCTTTAAAGGCCTTTGGCCAAATGCAAGTACAGTTTCACAAATCATTTGCAATTGCATTTCTAAAAGCCAGGCCCAAGTCATGTTTAGAGGTGTTTTGAGTATTTCCGCAATGCAAATACATTTTTTTCTTTCAATTTTGCCTTCGTTGATCTTTCATAATTCCAAAAATGTCCCACCTCACTGACATCACCAGTGAGGGGCTGGTGAGAAATGCATGTTAAATGCACCTATAATGGTGTTCAATTATCAGAAACCGAATTTCCAAAAAATTTGGTTGACAGACGGTATTCAGATAAAGATCCTATTTCCTTTTTGCCTTAAACCTTGGCACAGATCTAAGGTGTCACCCCCCCAGAAAGATCCGCTGAGAAATAAAGGGAAAAAAAACGATTTTTGTTTTTTAACAGTTTGGGGAATGGAAACTGAACTTCCTTTTGGTTCTCCCAGAAAACAACGTTCATTTTTTGAACCCATTTTTAAAGAACTCAGAAAAAAAATTATCAAATTGCAAAAGAATTCTTTTTTAGTTATACAGGTTTTAAAAGAAAGAATCCATTTTTTTTTAAACCTTTCAAAAGAAAGAAAAAAATGGGTGGTGGCTGAGTTCCACTAGCAAAGGTTTGACAAATTAAAAATAAAACTAGCAAAAGTCCTTTATAAAGTGTAATTTTTTTAAACAGTATTTAAATCAAAACTGCTTCCCAACGTATTTTTAAATTACATTTCACCAAACACTATTTGATTTTTGGAAAAAACTCTTTCTCCTTTGCATTTTACCACACCCCTTCCTCCAAAGGGATTCCAAACGCACCCAAAGACCTTGCATTTTGCTTTGCTGGAATGGTACTCTTGGCCCAAAGAACAACAAAAGTTCTATCATCATTTCATACCCTAATCCAATCATTTCTGTAAAATGGGCAACGAGGCAGCAATTATAGTCATATTAGAGTTTCCTTTTTTATTGCTCTTTGTATTCATTGAAGGGAGATTTCTCCGTGACAATAACCTCTTTAATGGAATTGGGTTTCTTTTGGAAAGTTCTTCTATTATTCTTTTTAAATATGGAATGTTTTTCATGACCAATTTTCTTCTTTCTTTTGGAAGTTCGCAATTCACTTAATATTTCAATCGAGCTCGTGATCTTAATTTGTTCACAACTTCGTGTTGCGCAGTTTTGGAGAAACGCATGTTGTAATCAACGCCTAACCTAATTGTGTAATTATTCCGAGAAAATAAACATATATCCACCCAAATGATGATTTTTTATTGCTGCAAAACCACCTCTAGTAAAATAATAATTTTCACAATCGAATAAAATATCGTGCTATAATTTCATTTCATGTGTACAGATCGAGAGATTTCTCTTTTTCTGGGTAGCGGATAATGTTAGCGGGAGTGTGTTGGTATATTTTGAAGCAAACGAGGAAGCTTTAATGAGGGTGAAGGTTTAAAGAGGAAGAGAATGATAATCATTTTGCTTTGGAATGATTTCTTACCATAAATAGATTTTTCTATTTTTTATTCCGTGTACTGGTTTCTGAGCTCAAAGTATCGTTTTACTATAAAAAAACTGAATTTTTGCCACTAAAATTTGCGACGAAAAATTTTTGGTCGCAAATTTTCGACAACTTTTCCAATGAAAAGTAAAATTCATCGGAAATTAACGATGAAAAAAAATCATAGGAAATTTGTGATGAAAAATTTTTCGTCGCAAAATTCATTGAAAATTAGCGACGAAAACCTTTCGTTGCAAAAATTGACGAAAATAAGTGACGAAAAACTTTTCATTGCAAAAATCATCGAAAATTAGCGACGAAAAAGTTTTCATCACTAATTTTTGACGATTTTTGCCACAGAAATTTATTCGTGGCAAATTTGCGACGAAAAATTATTCGTGGCTAATTTGCCACGGAAAATTTTTTTTATTGTCTAGGCAATTATTGCAGTGTGTACTATTTTCGTTGCAAAATTCGTGGGAAATTTCCCATGAATTTTGCAACGAAGTTCAATAGGTGCCTTTTTCAAATTCATTGCAAAATTTATAGGAAATTTCTCACGAATTCAGAAAAACCCGGTATTGTTACGCTTAATTGAAATTCGTGGGAAAATTCGTTAGAAATTACCAACGAATATTGCCACGAAATTAGTACATGGGGCATCTTCCAAATTCGTGGAAAATTTACAACTAATTTTCCCACGAATTTCAATTTTCGGAGCAATTATTGCATTGTTCTTTTTTTGTTGCAAAGTTCGTGGGAAATTTTCCACGAATTTTCTCACGAATTCACAAAAACCCAGTATTATTCTGCTCAATTGAAATTCGAGGGAAAATTTGTTAGAAATTTCCCACGAATTTAGTCACGAATTTCAATTTTTGGTGCAATTATTGCAGTATGTACTATTTTCGTTGCAAAATTCGTGGGAAATTTCCCACGAATTTTGCAACAAAAGTCAATAGGCGCCTTTTTCAAATTCGTGGGAAATTTCTGGGAAATTTCCCACGAATTTGAAAAAACCCGGTATTGTTTGGCTTAATTTGAAAATTTTTTGTAATATCCATACCTACTCCCAATTTCTCTCTCTCGACCGATTCCTCATATCCCCTGGCTGTTCTCTCTCCGTTTCTCTCTTTCGTTTTTCTCGATTTATCTATCTGCACACGCGCAAATCAATTTCGGTAAATTTTTTTCACCGGTAAGTGTCGTGGCTAATTTCGTGACTAATTGGCGATAAAAATGGTTCGTCGCAAAACTATTCATCGCTGGATTTGTATTTTTTGGTGTTATTGAATTTTTTTTCCCTTCCTTACTGGTTTGGGCGATCGCTGGAGATATCGCCAACTATGGGCCGAGGTCTAGCGGCCTGGCCATAGTCGCCGATCGACCTCGTCGACGCCTAGGTGGGCTAGCCTCGCATGGGCCTCGCCATGGCCGGCGAGCTCAGTCCTCACTAGTACCGATGAGGGCTAGCCTTACATGGGCTGATGGCGAGGGCTAAGCTCACCTGGCCTTGCCGGCGGCAAGGCTGGCCTTCGCCGGCACCAGCGAGGGCCGAGCTCGCCATGGTCGGCGACCTCGAGCTCGCCCAAAACTTGTCCAGGCGAGCTTGCTGGACCGGCAACCAACCAAGAAGAAAGGCAAAGAAAAAGAAAAGAAAAAGAAAGGAAAAAATAAAATATATTTAATAAATGAATCTTATGTAATTTGTTTTTATTTTAGGTATATGCCCATTTGAAGGTCTTACAATTTAAGTGAACGTTGTAATTCTCATCAAATTGTCTATTTCTACTACAAAAATTTCAGTCAAATACTTGGTAAGTCTTCTTGATATTGTAATTTTTTCATTTTTTTCAAGTTCAAAGTAATTGTTTCGTAAAAAACAAAATTTTAATTTTTGGAACTTTATGGTTTTAATTAACAATATTAAACAATAGATATGATATTTTCAATAATTTAGGATAATTTTTTATTTTTATATACACATAATGCAAAGAGACAGGGGTTGGATGTATAATAAAAACTTACCTGGACGTCGAGAATTGACCGATGAGTTTCGTATCGGGTTGGAACTATTTTTGAACTTTACTAGTAGTAAATATGAGTTTATGGATGGAAATAATTTAAAGTGTCAATGTAAAAAGTGCAGTAATGAAAAATTTCAAGACATTGATAAAGTTAGAGAACATCTTTGTAGATTTTGGTTTACTCCGAACTATTATAATTGGACTTGCCATGATAAACCATTTATATTTGATGACGGATATTAAATAAGCGACCAATTTTCAATTGGGAAAGAATATAGTTATTATGACCAATTGAACTCATATCAGGGGATGGTGTTTGATTAAGCCGGTCATAATTTTTTTTTAGAATCAAATCATGCAAATACTAGTTTACTCCTACACTTGAACAAGTGGGAACTAGTCATGCACCACAATTGGAAGAAATAGGAATTACAGGTTTTGATGAAAATATGTGTGATGGAACTTTTCAATCTAATCAGTTCTGGGAAATGTTGAAAATAGCAGATGAATCTTTATGGGCAGGTTGTGACAACCACACGATGACAGTAAAACTGTTAAATATCAAGTCAGAGCATAATGTGTCTGTGGATTGCTTCAACTCTTTTGTTTAAGTAATGCGGGAAACAATGCTTCATGATAACATTATGCCAAGTGACTTTTACGATATGAAAAAGTTAGTGGATAACTTAGGTTATCTAGTTGTAAGGATTGATGTTTGTACTATGGGTTGTATGTTATATTGGAGAGATGATGAAAATGCAAATTTATGCAAATTCTGTGACCAATCTAGGTACAAGATTAACAGGAGGTAGAGTCGTAATCAGAAGCGTAGACCATGCAAGCATATGTTTTATCTGTCCTTAATCCCTAGATTGCGCCGGCTTTATGCGTTTCAAGCCACTGCTGAACACATGACTTGGCATGCAAATCATGAAACAGAAAAGGATCTAACGTGTCATCCTTCAGATACAGAGGCATGGAAACATTTTGATAGAACATACCCCGAGTTTGCGATAGAGTCTCGAAATATCATGTTAGGTCTGTGTGCTGATGGATTTGCCCCATTTGGGAAATCAGGAAAAAGTTATTCATGTTGGCCAGTTATTTTAACTCCGTACAATCTTCCACCCGGTATGTGCATGAAGACACCTTATATGTTTTTGACATTGATCGTGATTGGCCCGCAAAATCCGAAAAAGTTGATAGATATTTATATGCAACCATTGACTGAAGAGTTATAACAGCTATGGGTTGAAGATGTTCCTACGTATGACGTTTTTACCGATTAAACATTTGTAATGAAGACTGTTCTTCTTTGGACGATAAATGACTTTTCAGCTTATGGAATGTTAGCTGGATGGAGTACAACTGGGATTTTAGAATGTCCGATATGTATGAAAAGATCGAAGGCATTCGGATTAAAACATGGTAAGAAGCCCATCTATTTTGAATGTCACAGGCAATTTTTACCGTTAAATCATACATTCAGAAAGAATAAAAACGAGTTAATCAAGAATAGGATCGAAATAACACATCCATCATTGAGGTTGACCGGTCATCAAATTTGGGAGTGAGTGCAAGAGTTTCCAACTGTTGTTGAAAACCCTCACAGCACAATTTTTGCGTACGGAAGTACATATAAGTGGACTAAATGCAGTATATTTTGGGATCTACCATATTGAAAGGCCCATCTTATTTATTATGATATTGACGTCATGCATATAGAGAAGAACATTTTCGACAATATCATAAATACTGTGATGGATGTCACTGGAAAAACAAAAGACAACTTGAACGCAAGAAAAGATATGAAGGATATTTGTGATCAACCAACACTAGATGCGGATGCAAGCAGCAGGGAACCAAAACCAAAAGCAGTTTATACATTGGACAAGGAGCAGGGATGGGTCGTTTATCATTGGTTGAAATCAATGAGATTTGATGATGGATATGCTTCCAATCTCGGGAAATGCATTGATATGAATGAATGCAAGTTGAGAGGTCTGAAGAATCATGATTGTCATATATTTATGGAAAGACTAATTCCAATAGTCTTCAAGGAAGTTCTACCAAACTTTGTGTGGAACGCCATTACAGAGTTAAGTAATTTCCTGCATGATATTTGCTCAACAACGTTAAAAGCATCACACATGAAGAAACTAGAGAGAGATATTCAAATTATTATTTACAACTTAAAAAAGATATTTCTTCCATCGTTCTTTAATTCAATGGAGCATCTTTTAGTTGACTTACCTTATGAGGCCAAAGTTGTAGATCCCGTCCAATTTCGATGAATGTATCCATTTGCGATGAATGTATCCATTTGAGAGGTAAATTTTTTTTTAAATAAATTTGAAATTACTTCATTACATATTATGTTCCAATAAACTTTTTTCTATTGCAACTAGGTTCTTATATCATTTGAAGAAAAAAGTGAAGAATATGGCATGTGTCGAAACTTTAATTTGTAATGCATATATTGTGGAAGAAGTAACAACATTTGCATCATACTATTTTGAGCCGCACGTGCAATGCAAGAGGCAGAGAGCATGAAGAAATGATGAGGGCCCCATTGACCCAAATTGCAAATCATTCTCTATTTTCAATTATTTGGGTCGACTAAGCGGTACATGTAAGTTTCATCACTTAACAGGCAAAGAAAAGCAGGCAGCCCATACATATATTTTACTGAACTGTCCAAAAGTTGAGCTATACTTCAAGTAAGTGTACATTTGTAAGTATATGTATTGTATGTCAAACATTTGCTAATACATACATGGTATTTGTTAATAGGAATTTCCGAAATTCAATGTATGAACTACCACCAAATGAGTTTGACCGTTTGTACCAAGAACAATTTGCAACATGGTTCAAAACATATGTAAGTTGCATATGGACGAAATCCAAGTTATTCGAATTTTTTATACATCATATATAAAAATATATATTATTGACATTGCGTGTGTCACTTTAGGTTCACGGTATTTATGATTAAGTTGGAGAGCAAGGATTGCTATATCATTTGTCGTAGGGTCCAAAGTCAAGAGTACGAAGTTGGCCAGCATATTTCATAAACGGGTATAATTTTCACACTCGAGAATATGGAATGGAAAAAGTCACAATGAATAGTGGTGTGTGTTCAGTCATTCAATGGTGGCAGTTCGTAAGATGATTTTTATGACTTGTTGGATGAAATCATAGAGATAGAGTACCATAGACCATTAATGCAGATTGTGTTATTTAAGTGCATGTGGTCAACCCCATCAAAGGAATGAATGTGCATACGAAATTTAATTTAGTTGAAATAAATCACAAGAAAAGATATATGAAATATAAACCATTTATCTTGGCACAATAAGCAATTCAAGTATATTATGCATCATATCTTAGTTTGAAATGTGACAAAACCGATTGGTGAGCTGTATATAAAACCAATGTAAGAAAAAAAATCGATGAACATTGAAAGGACACAACATATCAACAAGAGAAAATTCGTAACATGATTGAAACTAATGAATATAACATTCCTACTTTACGAGATCCATGTGAAGTGATGATCGATGTGGATCCAACTGAAATTCGCGAATCAAATTTTGAAGTGGGTACAGAATGTGATTTTAAGACAGAGGATGAAGATGATGCTCATGAAGAAGATGAAGATCAAAACGGAGATGAAGACAAAGATGAAAGTGAATTTGAAGGTGAAAATGAAGATGAAGATTATGATTTTTGAGACTTTTTACTAATTATGTGTAATTATTATTATTATTGCGACATGTGTTTTTTGTTGTTGTCATAATTTTTATTATTGTTGTTGTTGTTGTTGTTATCATTAGAATCCGTAGCCACGGAATTGAAATAGTCGGGAAAAAGCCACGTGACTAAATTTCCCACGAAATAAAAAAAAAAGCCGCAAAATACCGAGTATTCGAATTTCGTGACAAAATTCATTAGAAATTTTCCACGAATTTTGCCGCAAAAATAGTACACAAGGTAGGCTGTGGTTTCTTTTAAATTTGTGGTAAAATTCGTGAGAAATTTCCCACGAATTTTGCCACAAAAATAGTACATGGTATTATTTAACCCCGGGTATTCGAATTTCGTGGCAAAATTCGTGGGAATTTTCCCACGAATTTTCCAACGAAATTAGTACACCAGGTATGATGCGGCATCTTCAAAATTCGTGGCGAAATTCGTGGGAAAGTTCCAATGAATTTCGCAACAAATTTTAATTTTCCGGGCAATTAGTGCAGTGTGTACTATTTTCATTGCAAAATTCGTGAGAAATGTCCCACGAATTTTGCAACAAAATTCACTAGGCGCCTTTTTTGAATTCATGGTAACATTCGTTGGAAATTTCTAACGAATTTTGCCACGAATTTAAAAAAACCCGGTATTGTTAGGCTTTTTTAAATTCATGGGAACATTCGCTAGAAATTTCTCATGAATTTTGCCATAAAATTAGTATATGTGGCATCTTCGAAATTTGTGGCAAAATTCGTGGGAAAGTTTCAACGAATTTTCTCACGAATTTTAATTTTTCGGGCAATTATTACAATGTCTAATATTTTTGTTGCAAAATTCATGGGAAATTTTCCACGAATTTTGTAACGAAATTCAATAGGGGCCTTTTTAAAATTCTTGGGAAAAATCGTGGGAAATTTTCCACAATTTTTCCCAAGAATTTTAAAAAGCCTGATATTATTCAGCTTAATTGGAATTCGTGGGAAAGTTCGTTAGAAATTTCCAACGAATTTTGCCACAAAATTAGTACATGAGGCATCTTCCGAATTCGTAGCAAAATTCATGGGAAATTTCCCACGAATTTTGCAACTCCCACAAATTTTATCATGAATTTGAAAAAACCCGGTATTGTTCGGCTTAATTGAAATTCGTGGCAAAATTCGTGGGAAATTTTCTACGAATTTGAAAAAACCCAATATTGTTTGGCTTAATTGAAATTCGTGAGAAAGTTTGTTGGAAATTTCCAATAAATTTTGCCACGAAATTAGTACATGGGGCATCTTCCAAATTCATTGCAAAATCCATGGGAAATTTTCCATGAATTTTGTGACGAATTTTAATTTTCGGTGCAATTATTGCAGTGTATACTACTTTCGTTATAAAATTCGTGGGAAATTTTTCACAAATTTTGCAACGAAATTCAATAGGCGTATTTTTCAAATTCGTGGCAAAATTTGTGGAAAATTTCCCACGAATTTTGTCACGAATTTGAAAAAACCTAGTATTGTTCGGCTTAATTGAAATTTGTGGGAAAGTTCGTAGAAAATTTTCAATGAATTTTGCCACAGAATTAGTACACGGGGCATCTTCCAAATTCGTGGGAAATTTCCCACGAATTTTGCGATAAATTTGAATTTTTGGTGCAATTATTGCAGTGTGTAATGCTTTCGTTGTAAAACTCGTGGGAAATTTACCACGAATTTTGCAACGAAATTCTATAGGCGCCTTTTTCAAATTTGTGGGAAATTACCCACGAAAATAATACATAGTGCAATCATTGCCCGATATTTGAAATTCGTGGAAAAATTCGTTGGAAATTTGCCACGAAAATAGTACATAGTGGAATAATTGCCCTGAAATTTGAAATTCGTGGGAAAATTCGTTGAAATTTGAAAAAAAGAGTCACATTAACCGGTTATTTGAATTTCGTGGGAAATTTCTCACGAAAATAGTACATAATGCAATTGTTGCCCCGAAATTTGAAATTCGTGGGAAAATTCGTTGGAATTTGAAAAAAAGCGTCACATTACTCGGTTGTTTGAATTTCGTGGGAAAATTCGTGAAAAACAAAAATAGTATATATAACAATAATTGCAACAAGGTTTTGAATTTCGTGGGAAACCCGCGAAATTCAAAACCTTGTTGCAATTATTGTTATATATACTATTTTCGTTGTAAAATTCGTGGCAAATTGGCCACGAATTTTGCCACGAAAATAAAAACACATGTTTATATTGTTCGGCCGACCACTTTGTGTCTACCGAGTAATTTTGGCGCAGCCAAATCTCCTTCTCGCCGTCCACCTTGCCGTCCTCGTCGCCGTCGTGTTCTCGCAGAGTTGATGCCGTCCTCCTCGCCGTCACCAGCCTCGTTGTCCGCCTTGCCCAGCGCGGTAAGTAATTGACCTCCATTCCTTGAATAAAATGGTTTCATCACTGGGAGTCGAGGGGGCCGTGGCCGAGATTCCGGGAAGGGGGGGTCGCAGCCGCGATTCCTGCAAGGGGTGGGTCGCGGCCGCGATTCCGGCAGGGGGGTCGCGGCCGCGATTCCAGGGAGGGTCGTAACCGCCATTCCGGCAGGGGGGTTGTGGCCGCGATTCCGACGTGGGGGGGGTAGGGGGTCGCCGTCGCGATTTCGACTGGGGGGGTCACCGCCGCCATTCCTGTGGGGGGGTTGTGGCCGCAATTAGTTACTGTTTGTTTATTTTGTTTTTGTGGGTCAGTGGAAAGAAGGTAGGCTTAGAGAGGATAATTCAGATCAGATTTCTCGTGAAATCTGGTTTCTGCACTTGCTGATTTTGCATGACATGCACTGTTGTCAATTTTTGCTAATGATTTTTTTGCTAAAATCTAAATTTAGGTAAACGGAAGCTTAAACAGGGAACAAATTAATGGGTTGCATAGATGGCAAATTTGCTTGTTCAACGTAATTTATGATATTTTTTCTAGGGCTGTACTAGAACTTTGCGAAATGGGATATTTGGGACATATATTTGCATAAATTTGGCATCAAACTTGATACTTGTTGTAATTCGTTTTGCACATTTAATATGCTTCCTTAAGCAGTTTAGTGGAATTTGATGTGGTTAAAATTATAATAGGTTTTTCCGACGAGGGCCAGTGACTTGGCTATTTATTAAAGGGGATAGTCTGCTTGTTTCATTTTCGCAAGTTTATTTCTTGCTCTCTGAAACAAAATGATAAGGAAAATGATTTTATTTTCTATCCCTAATACATGTTCATATTTTTTATTATATTTATCTAACCTTTTTACTTGTCAGTACAAACGTAAAGGTCACATGCGTGATGCGGTTTCACAAAAAAGACCAGCTCCTTCCGCTTCCTCGTCCTCGTCCCCGTCCCTCTTCTCTTCCCTTGCCCTTTCATCTAAGCCTCAACCACCACATGTTCATGGACAACACGGACACATTGGCCCATCCTTCGACCTTCAGCAACATATTAGGGGAGAACTTGGGGACATGCGAACTGAATTTACTTCAGTTTTATCTCCTTCGGTTCCACCTTCTTCTTCAATGCAATATTCGAATGATGAAGAAGATAGCCGATTCATTATATGCCATTGTGGAGATTCGTAAGTACTTTATTTTTTTACGTATATGTAAATTATGAATGTAAACAAACTTGTCCATGTTGCGAATTTTCTGCATGCTTCATTGTCTTATTATCTATATTGTTATAACATGTTTTCAGATTTACGGATTCTACATATGTTGCGAGGGAACTTAATAGAATAGTCAATAACTGTTGGATATGGCAGTTTACTACTTTTAGCAGCGCTCCTAAAGAAGTAAAGAATTTGTGGTGGAATGAGTTCAAGGTTAGTGTTGTCCTTCTATTTTCTCACAACCTAAGTTCGGTGTAGCATGCTGATGGTCAATAATGAATTTTGTCATGAATTACCTGGTGCATTGTAATGGATATGTCAACTGTGACCCTTATAATAACTTTCGGTTGCTTTTGCTATTGATTGTAGTGTAAGTTCACGTGGGATGAAATGGAAGAGGCTGAGGTTAGAAGAATTTTTTAAAAAGAAAGTCGGTGATTACATGTGATATGTGATAAATAGATTGAAGAGAACAAAAGAAATGCCAGATTTCATTACAGCTGACAATTGGACGAAAATAACGAGAACTTGGGAAATTGATAAGCATAAGCAAAGGTGTGAACAGAACAAGAAGAATCGAGCTTCTAGTTCTAGTGACGGGTCTGCGTCTGCCACATATGTTGAGGGCTCTATCAGTATCGGCGAGCATAAAAGAAGAATGATAAGTCTGTTTAAACTTGTCAGTTCATTTAATTCAATAATTACTCATTTATTTTTAAATTTTATAGGCAGATGAATTGGGGACAAAACCCACATTTACAGCTGCATTTGAACACACATCTCAGAAAAAGGATAAGACATGGACTGGCACTTGAGCAAAAGCTATTAAGGTATATAAGGTTATAGTTTAGATTTTATGGAAACTAGAATGAAAATCATGAATGTTTTTAATATTTATGGTAATATATATGAATTTATTTTATTTTCATCTATATTGTTAATATATGAAAAATATAATGAACTTTTAATGAGCACTGCTAGTGGTGATGGTGGTGGTGCTGATGGTTTTGCTGTATCTGAGCCATCGGTTGACAGTTTGGCATTATAGGTGAAGGCAACGGGTGGGATGGAAGAAGGAAAAATATTTGAGATGAGATCCTTGTCAAGGATGTACAAAACGAAAGCTGCTGCAACTTCATCCTCCAATGCGGCTGCTTCAAGGAGAACACGACATGAGGAGCAAATTACCCAGGAATTGAGCCAACTGAAACAGTTGCTTGTACAAAAGGACGAAGAACTGAAGCTTTTATTTGGACAGAAGGACGAAAAAATAAGAGTGATGCAACAACAAATGCAAATTATCATGCGACATCTCAACATCGATCGCAATGAGGTTTCTCCTGTACTTCCTATTAATCTAATAGGTGGTGGGCATAATGATGAGCCACACAATGATGCAGCGATTGATGATGATGATGATGATGATGATACTTTTATTGTCAATCCTTCCTAGTTCATTCTCTTTGGGGCCGACTAGTCGATGTCATTGTCCCCTCCTGGCAAGCTACCTCTTCAGTCCGAGGACAAGCTTCAGGTGACATCCTCGTCTCTCGGCTTTAGGAGTTAAAATTGTGGCGTTATTGCTAGTTTCATATGGTTTTCTAATGGATGTGAAAGTTGACTTATATTCAAAGGTAAGAACATTTTTTTATAGCTAGTTTCACGTCCATGTATAAATGTTTTTTTTATATTTTGGACAAATTCCATATCTTTATTTATGTATCCATATTTCATCATGTGTCGATAAAGGTGACTGTTCCTGATGTCATGCCCAGTATTAAAGCTGCTAATGTTTTATGGTTGTCTCCCGTCCTTTCAATGTTTTGAATGTATTACATAATGTTCATTAGTACTTAGCTACCTCTATGTATTATGAGATTGTATATCGAATACCATCATGTGAGACTTTGTAACTTATGCATTGTAGAAATTAATATTGCTGCTAATTAGATTTCAAATTGAAATTGTCCCTAAATAAAATTCGTCGCAAACGTAACTACGAAATTTGTCACGAATAGATTTCATCGCAATTTAGTGACCAAAAAAAAAATTGCTTCACAAACTAGCGACAAAGACAGTTCATGCAAATTTAGCAACGAATTTTTTCACGAATAATTACCGACGAATTTTGTCACGAACAATTAGTGACAAAATTTGCAACGAATTATTAGCGACAAATTTTGTCACAAATTTAATTTTTTTTCATCGGTAATTTTGTGGAAAATTCGTTTTGCAACGATTTTTGCAATGAACAATTAGTGATGAATTTTGCAACGAACTTTTTTTCGTTGCAAATTACCAATGAACATTGAAATTTTTTGTCGGAAAAATTCACGATTTCCCACTATTTTTCCAACGAATAATTAGCGACAAATTTTGCAACTAATTTTTCCACGAATTTGTTTTCGTTGCAAATTACCAACGAAAATTGAAATTTTTTGTCGGAAAATTATGCGATTTCCCACGATATTTGCAACGAATATTTAGCGACAAATTTTGCAACAAATTTTCCATCGAATTTAGCAACGAATTTTTTTTTGTCGCAAATTACCAACGAAAATTGAATTTTTTTGTCGCAAAAATTTGCGAACCGATGAATTTTTTTTCGTCCCTAATTTTGTTGGAAATTCGTTGTCCCATGAATTTTGCAACAAATAATTACTGACGAAGTTGGCAACACTTTTTACAACGAATAATTACTAACGAATTTTGCCACGAACTTTCCAACGAATAATTAGCCATGAATTGGTTGTCATTGCAAATTACCAACGAAAATTTAAATTTTTTTTGCGAAAATTTGTGACAAAAAATTTGCGACAAATTTTTTTGTTCGTCACTAATTTCGCGGGAAATTCTTTTTACCACGAAAAATTAGCAACGAATTTCGCCACGATTTTTGCAACGAATAATTAGAGACGAATTTTGCAACAAATTTTGCAACGAATTTAGCCATGAATTTATCTACGAATTTTGCCACGACTCTATTTTTGTCGCAAATTGCCAACAAAAAATTAAATTTTTTGTCACAAAAATTTTCCAATGCCAAATTAGCGACCAATTTTTTTTCGTCGCTAATTCGTCGGAAATTCGTTTTGCCACGAATTTTACCACGAATAATTACCGAAGAATTTTGTCACGATTTTTGCAACGAATAATTAGCAACGGATTTTGCAAGGAACTTTCCAACAAATTTAGCCACGAATTTTGCAATGAAAAAATTTCGTCGCAAATTTCCAACGAAAATTGAAATTTTTTGTTAGAAAAATTTGCGACGACGAATTTTTGTTTGTCACAAATTTTGTTGGACATTCGTTTTCAAACGAATTTTTTCAAATTTTTCGTTGAAAATTTTGTCGGAAAAAGGTTGTTTTTTTGTAGTGTTTAATAATGATATGAAATTTCTGTTTCTAGAATAGATTTTCGTTTGATAATATCGATGTAGAATTTGTACATCGGCGGGTGAGGGCGAGCAACTAGGGCGGGCTCTTAGAATAATTGTTATTTCAAGTAAAGAATTTTAACAAAAAAATAGAAAAAATAGAAAAATAGAATGGTTATCATTCGTTAGGTGCAAAATTTTCCCAGTTTTTATGACTACACCTAAAGCTCCTAAATAAAATGATGCAAAGAGAAATTCTTCTAAAAAAGTTATTCATATATCCGTTAGCTCTTATCTACATACATATATGTTAAATTTTCAGTTATATGTGTCGTTATAAACAATTTAAATAAGACTGCTTCCTAATAATAATTAAACTTTAATATCTCTATTCATTTAATTGCTTGATTATAATTTTGGAATACATCCAATCGAAATCTACAAAATGGATTGAAATCGGATACTCTAACCGCATATCTCCGTGGTTAAGGATAAATCAAATATCTATCTGATAGATATTTGAATGGAGAAATTTGTTTAGACTACAATTTTTTTAATACTTAAGCGGCCTTCATTTGGAATTATTTTAAGAGAGATTGAATATTTTGCGAGGAATAACGCATAGAATTTCGAGATCAAAACTAGAAAGCAAAAATCGCTTCATTTTTTTGGGGGTTAAATGACAAACTGACGCTAGGTTAAAAAAGAGAGAGAGCGTCCCTTGCGCATCGTGTGCATTTATTTACTAAATGAAATTGAAGATCGATTGGTTTAATCCGACTAACATCATCGATAAGCAAATTAATGCTACCTAAAACAAGATACGTTCAGATTCGAAGATCGAGTTCGAATCAGTGAATCGTGTAATTATTCTCCATTAAGTTTGAACAAAGCAAGTAGATTGAGATTGCACACTTTTGAATTCGAAAAATTAGTTCGATTACCCTAAATGTTGTTTTAGCACAAAATCTTTTGTGTACACTTTAGTTTTCTTGGCCTTTTTGCTTTGGTTTTAAGGTGGAATTTACATCGCTACCGGTAAAGCCTTCACGTTAAAAATCTTGCACGGTTTCCATGGAAATGTTTATTCTTTTCCCGAGAAAAAAAACTTGAATAATCGAGCAACAAATTTAAATAAAAAAAATTCCCAAATAAGAAAAAAAAAGACAATAAATTTACATCAGTAATCTTAGTTAATTTGATCAATTTCATACTAATTGAGCAATAAATTTAAATAATAAAAATGCGTAAAAATCTCGAAAACTCAAAAAGCAAATGTCAGCGCACACTCCACTCACAATCATCTCATTCCAAGAGTTTAATATTTCTTTCCTTTTTTTCATTATTTTTCGAGAGTAGATGCCATGCAAATGAAAGTTTATCTCCTTCGGTAAAAAAATAATAACGGTGCAAATCTATCAGACGATTTCCAGAATCAGTCATCGAAGAACCGGATAAGGGTTCTTCTATCTTCATTCAATTACCGGATAAGCTTCTCTTTTCGAAAGATGAGACCTAACTTTACTATATAAGCACGAATTTCTCAACAAACTCGTGCTTTTTTACGTCAAAAATGGCACCTCTGAAGATCCTGCTCGCTCTAGCTACGTTCGTCTTCCTCTTCCGCTCGTTTGCATGCGCCGTCGACGTCTCCCACGACGGCCGGGCCATCACCATCGATGGCAAGAGGAGGGTCTTGCTCTCCGGCTCGATCCACTACCCCCGGTCCACAGCTGAAGTAATGCCCGTTTTCCGCCCGCCTGAGTTCCGTTGATTGATGATCGATAAGATTTTCCTTATTTTGTGTTTTTTTGGTCCGTAGATGTGGCCCGACTTGATCAGGAAGGCGAAAGAAGGCGGGCTGGATGCGATTGAGACGTATGTCTTTTGGGACGTCCACGAGCCGGCCCGCCGCCAGTACGATTTCAACGGGAACCTGGACCTCGTAAGGTTCCTGAAGACGGTGCAGGACGAGGGTCTCTATGCGGTGCTTCGGATCGGACCTTACGTCTGCGCGGAATGGAATTACGGGTAAAATCTCGATTTCCATAAGTTGAAACACGCACATACGTTGCACATATTTTGTAGCATAAAATGCATGTATTGAGGTTGTCTTATCGAGCATGACTCTTTGTTTTAGAGGATTCCCCGTATGGTTGCACAATATGCCCGGCATTAAGTTGCGAACTGCCAATGATGTTTTCATGGTCAGTTTATGTTTTTTTTTCAATTATTTTTTCACATTTTTATTGTTTTTTTTATTTCTTATATTCGAAAATATGAAATTTTTTTTTTGCTTTTGTAAATTTCAGAACGAGATGAAGAACTTCACGTCTTTGATCGTGAACATGGCGAAGCAAGAGAACCTTTTCGCATCGCAGGGAGGACCCATCATCCTTGCTCAGGTGCATGAATTTTTTTTTTTTTTTCCACTTTCTGAATTGGACATGAGTAATATTGCTTGTAAATTGTAAATCATCAAGCTAATGAAATGTGTGTGTGTGTGTGTGTGTGTGTGTATTGTAATTTTATTAGATTGAAAACGAGTATGGCAACGTGATGTCTTCCTATGGAGATGCCGGGAAAGCTTATATCGATTGGTGCGCGAACATGGCCATGTCGCAAGACATCGGTGTCCCGTGGATTATGTGCCAACAAAGCGATGCTCCGCAACCCATGGTAATAAGACTCTGGTAATTTGGTAGAATAAGACTCTTTAATTATCCTTTAGCTAACAATTTATGGCTATTTTATTAGATCAACACGTGTAATGGTTGGTACTGCGACCAATTCACTCCAAACAATCCCGATAGCCCTAAAATGTGGACCGAAAATTGGACCGGCTGGTGAGTCTGCTCTTCTCAATTAATTTAATTAATTAATTAATTTTTTGCATTTTCTTTCTTTAATTCAAAAAAATATTTGTGATCGATATTTTATATTTTTGCAATGTGATTTTAGGTTCAAGAGTTGGGGCGGGCTGGACCCGCACAGGACAGCAGAGGACGTGGCTTTCGCTGTCGCTAGGTTTTACCAGACCGGAGGCACATTCCAAAATTACTACATGGTTAATCCTAACAAATGATGATTTACATATTTCTTTTGTGTTTATAATCCGATTTTTTACATGAATTGTTTTCATTTTTCTCTCGATTTTAAGTATCATGGCGGCACCAATTTTGGTAGAACAGCCGGGGGTCCGTACATCACGACCTCTTACGACTACGACGCACCTCTCGATGAATACGGTAAGCGCATAATAATGTTAATAATGTGATTATAATTATCCATGCAGAAGAAATACATTAATCATAGACTAATCTTTTGTATTTAAATAAAAATAAATTTTGCATTAAGGTAATCTAAATCAGCCGAAGTGGGGTCATCTAAAGGAGCTTCACGACATGCTGCACTCGGTCGAGTACACTCTGACCAATGGCAACATCACCAACGTTGATCTAGGCAACTCAGTCTATGTAAGATTAACATCTACTTTGTATAGTGATTAATTTTTGAAAATATATAAATGTATATATTTATTGAAGCATCGGAGGTTTTTTTTTGTTTTTGTTTTTATCACCGTAATGCAGGCCACGGTTTACGCGACGCCGCAGCAAACGACCTGCTTCCTGGGGAACACGAATGCGACTTCCGACGCCACGTTCGTCTTCCAGGGCAAGCAGTTCACGGTCCCCGCATGGTCCGTCAGCATCCTCCCTAATTGCCAGAACGAAGGCTATAACACCGCGAAGGTAATTTTATTAATCGCTTTCCACAGATGAAATTAGTTTATGATTATGTATATGTGCAACATTTTTTTATAATTCATCACAAAATTTCATCAGGTGAATGCACAAACTTCGGTGATGGTGAAGGAGCCAAACAAGGCTGAGAACCAACCTGAGTCTTTGAGCTGGACGTGGAGGCCCGAGACCGTGGATGATCAGGTTGTCCTCGGAAAGGGACATGTCGCTGCTCATCGGCTTGTTGACCAAAAAGATGCTGCTAATGGTGCTAGTGATTATTTGTGGTACATGACCAGGTAATTGATCGTTCTAATTTGATTAAATCAGTTTTTTCGCCATTGTACTCTGATGCGTCGCCCACTTTCTTTCTATATCGGCAATAGTTTCAACTCGATGGTGAAGTTATTCTTTCTTGTAATAGCGTTAACTTGAAAGACGATGACCCGATCTGGAGCGATAATATGACTCTCCGAGTGAATTGCACTGGCCAGATAATTCATGCCTTCGTCAACGGACAATCCATTGGTAAAGAAAATATGGCACGGTTTCCTTTTTTTTCACCGGTGATACATTCCAGATTGATGTGGATATGAGTAATGCTCTTTTTTCTCTTCGACGAAACATTAGGTTCTCAATGGGCCCTGTATGGAAATTTCCACTACGTTTTCGAGCAGAATGTTAAGTTGAATCCAGGAAACAATCTGATCTCCTTGCTTAGCGTCACCGTTGGACTCCAGGTACATACATAGTCCACGGACAATTCAATCTTTGAAAAACCCATATATTCAAATTCTTCTATTACGTGCTTTTAATCACTGATGATTTGCAATCCCTGTGGAAACAGAATTACGGGCCGATGTTTGATCTGGTCCAAAACGGGATCCCCGGTCCGGTGGAGATCGTGGGAAGGAAAGGCGACGAGAGAGTGATCAAGGACCTGTCGGGTCACGTGTGGTCCTACAAGGTTGGACTACACGGTATCAACAACAAGCTCTTCAGCGTCGACTCGGCCTCGGCCTCTAACTGGCAAAGCAAGGACCTTCCTACCAACCGGACCATGACTTGGTACAAGGTAAAACATCAATCAGATGCCCCCACATCATTCATAGATTTTCAACTGATCCCTCAATGATAATCCTCTTTTGCACACGCTTAAACCTTGATTAGTTAGTAATAATCGCTATCGTCTGTCTTGGGCGCTAGACCACGTTCAAAGTTCCACTGGGGACGGACCCGGTGGCGGTGGACTTGCAAGGGCTGGGCAAGGGCGAGGCTTGGGTCAACGGCAAGAGCATCGGCCGCTACTGGCCCAGCTACGATGCTGGTTCAGATGGCTGCAGCACCGACCCTTGTGACTACCGTGGCCCTTACGACAACAACAAGTGTGTCTCCAACTGCGGTCGCCCCACTCAAAGATGGTGAGCAAACAGGAAATTCTCCTTCAAGAATTCCGATGAGAAATCAGTGGCTTTTATGGTTTGCTTTTCTTCTTCCTCTCTTGTGATTAGGTACCATGTCCCGAGATCGTTCATGGAAGAGGACGTGAACACGCTGGTGCTGTTCGAGGAGTTTGGCGGCAACCCGTCCCTGGTAAACTTCCGGACGGTCACCGTCGGATCCATCTGCGCCCATGCCTACGAGAAGAAGACCCTCGAGCTCGCGTGCCAGGACCGCCCCATCTCCGCCGTCAAGTTCGCCAGCTTCGGCGACCCGCAAGGTGTGTGCGGGTCCTTTGCGAAGGGCAGCTGCGAAGGGAGCAACGACGCGATGGCCGTCCTCCAAAATGTAAATTCTTTTCTTCCTTCCTGTTTTTTCACCTATCTTCGTTTTGCAAAGTTTTACTTGGATTCCAAATATGTTACAACTATTCTAACATAACCCTTTTGTAACTTTTTGGGGATCTTGTAGGCTTGTGTTGGCAAGCAGAATTGTTCCATCGATGTCTCCGAAAACACCTTCGGATCGACTACTTGCGGATCCATTACCAAGAGGCTGGCGATGGAGGTCACTTGCTAGCATCTTCGTTTCACTCTTTTTCTTAGGAATAAATGCCATCATTAGTTTAGTCAATCGTGTTAAACTTCCCTGCTTTCTTCCTTCTTGATAAAGCAGGTTTAGTTTCTATATTAGGTTCTCGTCAAATTTTCAAAATTACATACTTGTCGGAGGATTCTCAGTTGTTAGGGTTTCGTGAATAATTTTGGTAGTTTTCTTTCTGATATCTCTTTCCATGTGCTCGTTTTGTTGTTTCCACCGTCGTCTGTCGATTCTGAAGGCAACAACGCGCGTGTGCATGTGCTTGTACAGCAACTTTAGAAAATTATGCAAAATAATCGTTAATTTGAGTGAGCTGTTTTACGTTTAGGGAGCTGTTATTAAGGTATAAGGAATCATAGAAGAAACAAAAAGTCACCCACAAGAAAATATTTTCCGTGGCTTTTCGATACACGATTAATTTGAAGATCGGTGTTGGAATCTTTAACTTTCCAGAAGAGAAAAGGGGAGTTCTCTGTGGATTTCATAGACGCCAAAACTGCACAACTGCTAAATATGTCGAAACAAGAGAGGAAAAGAAAAAAACTCACGGCGGATTCAGAGAGAATGCATATGTGACCCGAAAGCTCCATGCCCCGTCCCAAAGCAACACCCGTCCGTCGTGAATGCACTAATGCGCTCTCCGCCGCAGCCGCTGCTATCTGGAGCGATCTGCAGGAAATCTGGCTAGCGGCTGCCGCAAGGCTCCACGCCGGTGCGCGTAGAAGTCTCCGTAGGTGGAGCCAGTCCATGGCCACGAGCATGCCTAGCAGCAGCCATCTGGACCTGGGAAGCCGAGACTCCTCCTCTGTCGGCCGAGAAGGGGATATCAGGCGGCACGTCGGGGAAATTGAGGAGGGCGGACGGCCCCCGGAGGCAGGACACGGCGGCATTGTAGGCCCTCCCCGCCTCCTCTGCGGTGACGTAGGAGCCGAGCCAGATGCGGTCCCGGCTGTTGGGCCGCCGTATCTCCGCCACCCACTTCCCCCACTTCCATATCCTCACTCCCTTGTAACGGCGGCGACGAGCTCGCGAGACAGCCCCCCGCGCGTCGTCGGAGCCGTCGCTCGTCTCCTCCGCTCCGCCACTTCGCACCATGTCGACACAAGCAACGACCGCCGACGTACGGCGCGGTCGCGGCGACGCTTTATGCAGAGATGGGGGGAGGAGGAAGGTAGGAGTGGGTGGTCGACGCGTGGCGGTTCCGGAGGGAGGAGCCGCAACTTTGTTGGCGAGTCTGTACTGGAGCGACGGGGAGGTGACAGGTGGGCGGCTCGCAGGACCGATCGACGTTTGACGTCAACGTAATCCCTCGCCGCGTTGCCATGTGGCAGGCGACGCGACGCCCAGCTGCTGGTGAGGGGACACGTGGGACGCGGGGGCAATGGGAAGGTTCCAAGAGAGTGGCGCATGCGACACCTTTTCATGTTTCGCTAATTTTGAGAAAGGTCAAAGCCGAGGTGGTCTTGCTGTCAAATTTGTCCACGCGACGTCTTCCGCGGCCAGCCGGTTACACGCGTGTACAGTCGCTGGGCGAAAAGACACGGAAGGAAAGGAACGAGCACGTGTAGCGTAGAGGCGGTCTTCGTCGGTCAAAGCAGGGTCCAAGGGGTCGTAGCATCGCCGAATTTAAATCATTTTTATTCATGAGTAATAAAATCAAAAGGATTAGGTTCGTGTTTCACCCTTTTTGGTTTTGCTTCCATTTGAACTAATCAATTTAATTAAAGAATGTCCAAGAGCTACAAGTGGAAAGAATTGGACTTTCTCCTCGAAGGATAACAGCGAGCTTCGAAAGATGACCGTGCTAAAAACTGGTCAACTCAGAGACAGAAAGAGGAAAGCAAAAGGAAGATGGTCGACCCGAGCGATTTCCGCCGCCGCCGAGTGCACAGATCTTGTCAAAACTCCGGCGACTAAAACTTGTCCAGAATCCGACCCGGTTCTCAACGCTTTGGTGCGCCTCTAGAAATTCCATAGGAAGGAATCTTGGACGGGAAGACCATCGAAGTTCTCGTCACCGAACCCCACGTTGGGCATGGTGGACGCGCCGAAGTAGTCGTTCGTCGTGAACTCGTCGTAGCCCGAATACAACCCGTAATCCGTCGCGTAATTGCCCGGGCCCATATTGCCGGTCAGGAGATCCTGAAACCGGCCGCCCATGTTCATGTCCATGTCCATGTCCATGCCCCAATCGCAGTCCATCTGGACCGTCCCTTCCGATACCGAGGGGGAGGCCGACTCGGCCTGCACGTCGCTCGCCGCCGGATGATACTCCGAGCTGAGGTTGCGGTCACCATTTCTCCTGGGGGGTTCCGAGGCCGACGCGGCCGCCGCCGCCGCCGGGGCGGCCGAGTTGGCGAACCGGGCGGCGGCGACCTGGATCTCGTTCGGGGCGAGGGAGCGGCCGCCGGCGATGTCCGGGGGGTCGTCGGGGAAGTTGAAGCGGGCGTTGGGGCCGCGGAGGCAGAACTGGGCGGCGTCGAAGGCGCGGGCGGCCTTCTCGGCGGAGTCGTAGGAGCCGAGCCAGATGCGCTCGCGGCTGTTGGGGAGGCGGATCTCGGACACCCACTTGCCCCACTTCCGCTTCCGCACCCCCTTGTACTTGGAATCGCCCGAATCCGCCGGATTCTCGCCCGCCCCCGCACCCGCTCCCGCTCCCGCAGCCGCCGCCGCCGCCGCTACCTCTCTGGCCATCTCCGACATAAACCTCAGAAAGCAAACCGAGCTCGGAGAAGGTTCAAAATTCGGTTTCTTGTGTTATGGGTTGCTCCGGATGTGGGAGTAGGAAGTGAGTGAAGCGAGCTGAGCTGAGCTGAGCTGAGCTGAGTGTGTGCGTGTGATGTTTTTGGGAGTGAGGATGTGTGTTGGGACGATGAGTTTGGGGATTTTGCGGCTGGTGGGGGGTATATGTAGGTGATGGTGGGGGGAGGGGACTGAGGATTTGGGACTGGGGAAGACGAGGGGGTCAAAAGGCACGTATTGTTGTTTATTAATCGAGCTTTTTTTATTTATTATTTTTTAAGGGATCAAAAGGAGGGGGATGATGTGGCTGGTGACGACGGAAGGAAGGCATGATGAGGGGTTAACGCGGGGGGAGGAAGTGAGGAGGAGGTGGGGGACATAAATGAAGGCGCGGATTTTTTTAAGAGAGGTGAGGGACCACGTGTGGTTTGTGTTCCCCGTGCTGAAATTGGAAGTGTCCTTTTCTTTTTTTCTGTGCGTGCAGATTCAGAGAGAGAGAAAGAGAGTAGGAAGACGACAAAGAGCAGGGTGCTTCCCGGTTGCGGGGGCCAAAAGGACGCCGGGGCACGGGCCTAATTCCCTAAAAAAAAAATGCTCGATTTTTGGTCAATTCTTAAATTTATCACAAACTTTTTTTTATTTTAAAAAAACCTCAAACGTTAGGTCTAATTCCAAATCTGATCCGAACTTTTTTTTGTCTCAGAAAAAATCTCGAACTTTAAGTCAAATCCTAAATCTGTCCCAAATTGTGTTTTGTGTAAAAAAAAAATTACCAAAATTCTATTTATTTTAAAAAATACACTACCGTTATCCACGTCGATCACAATTCCACATCAATAAAGTAATAGGATTTTTTTTAGACAAAGAAAAATTTGGGGCAAATTTGGACTGATCCTAAAAATTGAGTTTTTATAAAATTAAAATTTCTTTGGGGCGAATTTGTTATCGTCACTACCTTTCATATCCTAGAACGGTTTTATTTTGGAGAATTTCAATAATTTTTATTGTGTTGGATTTATTATCGAAGTGGAAATGCGACATTGGTCTATACCTACGCCCCATTACTTTGTTGATGTGAATTTGGGATAGACGTGGAAGTGTCACGTCAAGTTGGGACTAGATCATAATGGCATATTTTTTAAAATAAATTGAAATTTGTTGATTTTATTACACAAAACAAAATTCATGGTAGATTTGGGACTGAACTTAAAATTTAGGATTTTTTCTGAGACAATAGAAAGTTCAGGGTAAATTTAAGACTGAATCTAAAGTTCGAGGTATTTTCTTAAATAGAAAAAATTTCAAGGTAGATTTGGAACTTGACTTAAAGTTGGGAGTTTTTTAAGAAATTCACCCCCGGGACATAAGGGGCGGACAACAGATGGGGCTTTTCTCGTGTCTCGTATTCTGTTGGTGCTCTACACGAGCCGGTTTTCTGATGTGGTCTCGGTGAGGTCAAAAACAGTACATTTGATGGCTACTTGGCCATGGGTGGTTTGCATGCAGGTCTCGGTCCAACTGGAAACTAGTGGTTTCTGGTTCTTGCTCGTCCAGTCAGGTCATAGTTGGTTCTGCCAGTTCGGTTCGACACACATACTCTGGGTTGGTTTTGCCGGTTTGATCCAGTCCAATTGATTTGCGCGCGCGCACATATATTACAAAGACCAAACAATCACACATTTTGAAAGGAGAGAACTAGGCGGCAAGGGCTTTGCAAGCCATCGCCCAGTTCTAACTAAAGGCCGCCACTAGCGGGGATTGCTAGCCCCTGGTTCGGACTCGGCAACCCCAGTGACCATTCCCCACCATCACTGACCTTTCCTTGCGATAGTGGGGCTGCCCTCGCCAATTGGTTCTAACTCTCCTTTATTGTTAAGAAAAAAATTAGCTTATTTTCATCAATTTAATTTAAATAAAATGTGTATTAAAAATTGGTTTTGAATCGAAATGACGTCGTTTTAGCATCATGTTTCGTTTTTTAGCCACGTCAATGTCACGCAGAAGAGAAAAAATATTTATTAAAAAAAGTCGCATTAACATTTCCATTAACTAAGTTAATCAAAATTAACGAAATGGCTCGATTGCATTAATTTGATAAGTTTTACGTCTTGATTGTATTTTTTGTAAGTTCTATAACTCAATGGCATTTTAATAATAAATTTTAAGACTTTCTTAATGCACAGACCCTTATGGTAATTCATTCGTTATTAAACATGTCAAATATGTATTAAGCGGACCGCTCTCGTTAACAAAATAGGTCACATGTTTTTATCACCCTCAACATCAACTCAAGGGGGGGCGACCAAAAGCAAGCGACATGGAAGCAACGCCTGCTGACTGCGATTGATCCGTGGATGCCGATAAGTACAAAAAATCCTGGATCGAGGTACATCATCAAAAAAAGTCGTCATTGACTGATCACGTCCCGTTTCAGGTCATCTTATCTGGAGAAGCTCCACGGATGCTTCTCTCGAAGTTAAAAAACACCTATCAAACGTTGCGTCATCAGCACCGTCAGCAATTGATTCATGAACTTTCCCCCACGGTCCCGTGCGACTTCTCGTATTGGCACGTCGGATCGAGAGCAAGAGCGCCCGGCCCCTCCGCCGCCACCCCTCCTTCAACCTCCAACGGACGCGGTTGTTATCTCTGAAACGACACCCGCAGTCTTCAGAAACTTCGCCACTCGCATTCATTACGCAATTAAAACAATTTTTTTTTATTCGGACCTATCCTGTTACTGTTTTACAAGCTACCGTGTGTATCATGAACTGTGTACGAGGTTCCAAATCTGGGTCCCTCGCTCACGCATCTTCACCTCCAATCTCCTTTTAAAAGGTAAGGAATCGTATTCCCCGAAAAATAAAAACTTCAAATGAACTTGATTTGTTTTTATTTATGCAATTTGATACTTGAATTTTTATTTATTTTTACTCAACCGAATATCTCTATTTTCAAAATACGGCTTCATGTCAAATTCATTGGGGAAAATACCAAAAATAATCTTAAACCTATTCATTAGAATTAATTTAGTTTTAAATTTTTCAATTGAACCAATTTAGTTATGAACCTTTTGAAATTTGTGCGAATTGAGTCCATCCGGCCAATCTTGATCAGAAATCTCTAACGTAAATATTGGGCGTCTTATGTGGCATGGCTAGTGCTGATGTGGATAATTTTTAATTCTTTCTAAAAAATTAAATTAAATTATTATTTTTCTTTTTTTTGCTTTCATTTTGGCTGGGGACGAAGGCCACCTTGCCTGTGACTGGCGAGACAGCAACCCTCGCCAGCCATAATGAAAAAAGAAGGAAAAAACAATAAAACAATAAAAAGAATAAAAGAAAATAAACAATTCAAACTATTATTACAAATGTCTACATTAGTGCTGGCCATGCCACGTAGGATGATCAACGTCCACTCAGCGATTTCCGGCCAAAATCGGTCGAATGGACTCAATCGGCGCAAATGCAAAAAGGTTGGGATTAAATTGGTCGTGACTAAATTAGTTCAATTGAAAAGTTTTGAACTGAATTGATAGCAATGTAATAGGTTAAAGACATTTTTGGTACTTGCCCCCAGATTCATTACCTTACATCCCGTGATTTTCGGCCGCATGCTAGACCAGACCGCATATAGGTAATGAGCGAGCAAATGTGTCATTCTCTTTAACAGAGGATGTCAACAATTTTAGGCCGCACACCTCACATATAGAAGACATGGCCTCAACATTAAGGTGCAATCTCTTGATATTCATATAAGAAGGTCAAGTTGTAATTGAGGGTGATGTGGTAGTGTTTGTCGCGGTGACATCCAAAGTTTGCGGTTGTGGTGGTGGTCATGTTTGCATTGCCGACGGTTGAGGTCGATGGTTATGGCAGTAGCCGAATGTGTTGCTAATGGTGGTGGGGTGGTCAAGCCGTGTGTTGATGGTGGTGGTTTTGGAGTCCATGGCAGTGGTGTTTGCGCCATGGCGATTGGAAGTGGGTTAGGGTATGGCAGTCCATCTTGGTAACACCGAAGACAACAAAGCCGTGGTCATAGGCGAACGAGGAAGAAGAAAAAAGAAACAGAAAATATTCTTTTCGTGTTGACGTAATCGTAGTTCAGTAGTTTGTACATTGAAATCAATGAAAATCATGCAGGCAAATAAACTAGTTATCAATGTGTAATTAATATGTATTATGGGGTTTTTCTATAATTATAATTTTATCTGTATCCTAACAGTAATTAATTGCTCTTGTGAACACATATCACACAACTCTAATTAGAGCCAAGTTGTCATAAAAACTATCTATTATTCTCTCCCCAATTCTAGTAGCCTTTTGAAAGTTGAGATACTTAATTGAACAAGAAGACATTCAGGGTTCCATAATACTAACGATGAAGGGTAAAAATCTTTTGCAGCGTCACCTCCCCTGATTTGAATATAATGAATGTTGTGTAGGTGTTATGTGCAATCAATATTTTGAAAATTAAAGCATTCTTTTGTAATCAATGTTTTGAAAATCGAAACATTCCTTATTAACGATTATACTTAACAAGTATTTGGAAGACACTTGTTAAAAGGATCAAATCAATAATGGATTATAAAAACTGTTTTATCTATATATGTGATGCATGTGTAGTAAATTTGACATGGTATAGCATGTGTTGTCACGAATAGAACTTCAACAAGGGAGGAAGCAATAAACATATCTACACATGGTTAATAAATACAAACTTTATTAGTGTGTTACGCCCTTCGATCGTATTCCACTGAAAAAGAGAAGGTAAAAGTTTCTCTCTTTTATACGGATCATTTGTTGAATAATAGAATCCATGAAAAGTTGAGTGATAGATTATAATGTCTTTATGATTATACTGTCTTTATATCATCGTTCAAATTAAATCCCGAATTCATTTATAATATCATAATAACGGTAGAAGTGGAATCACCTTTTTTGTGGGGCTAAGTCGATTTTTTTTAATGAAAAAGTTCATCTTAGATAGCTAGGTAGATGAACTATCGGAAAATGAAGTACCTCGCTAATCTCATGGACAAGGTTAGAATACCGACAGGTGGCACGAACATAAATGGTTTCCATTTATTACTTAAACTCCGTTTATTTCACGAAAAATGAACAATTTAAAAATATTTTCCTAAAAATGATTGTTCATACGCGCGAAATAGTCAGTCGATGAAAAAAATTCATTATTGATAAAAATTTATATCTAAATATTTTTGTGGGCGATGAAAATATTTTAATTTCGTTCATTTTTATAAGCAACACAAGCGATTTTTTTTCAGAAAAACGTTTTTTAAATCACTCATTTTCTGCGAAACAAATGGAACCCTTGGTTATGTTATATAAAACTATTATACCCATTTTTCAGCTATAAAGCAAATACCATGGAATCATGACAAATGAAAAAGAAGAAGAAAAACCAAGAGAGATAATGGTTTTCAAAGAAAGAAATTTGGGAGAAAAAGCTCCCTAATTCGAGGACAAGATGGGATATAAAGATCTAATTAGGACTAAAACTCATCTAATTAGGTTGGGGTCATACGCTTACTATTATCATGGGGACATTGTGCCTTTCCTGTTAAGTCGCTCACCTGATTTTGACTAGCGTCTTACTCGATAAAGAAAGGTAATCAGGTTTATTAGCCTAAGGGACGACTCATTTATGGACTTTCCCATCATTAAAAATGATTTTGCAACGGACCCTCGAACATTTACAAAGCGCGATTAATGACGAAATTTTCCATTTTCCTAACATAAATAACACAGGCAAAAGCAATAGAATTGAAGCGGAACCACAGATTGTCTATTTGCATTAGTTCAACAAGTACCTTAAAGTGCAAGAATTAATGCCAAATGCTCAAAATTAAGCGGTGGTGGTTCTCACCGAACGGGGAGGAGGGTCAGCGTTTGGCGGGCGGTTTTCGGGTCTCGAAGTAGAAATTCGTTCCTTTCGGTACGTGCATTGTGATCAGTCAATAATAGTAAGAAGCTATTGCCAACGTTTTTCATTCTAACTTCGAGTGATCAACGCGATCGCACCAGATTTCCCCGACCAGTTTCCCGCACGTTTATGTTTCCTAAATTAATCTAACTTTCGCTCGTTCAGCCGTCAGTCAGCATTTCATCCCTTCTTCTTGTTTTTTTTCCCTTTTTCTTCCTCCCTATTTGAATGATGGGTGCCCATAATTTTACGTGACTCTTTTTTTTTTTTTAAATAAATTTCAATCAGTCAAAAATCTTGACTGATATCGCTCGTGCTTTTGAAAACCTGCGACTGCGGCGTTAAAATTGGATGAAATAGACTTGATTTTCAAACCTGGAGTTGGTGAATGTCGTTCTCCTTCGGGGAAACACAGAAAGGAAGCTTTTTCTTCCGGTTCGACCTCGGCCAAATCAAGTCCGATCATGCTTCCTCACTTTTGCCTCCTCGGTCCCACGCGCACGGTCCATCTTCCAGGGGAAAATTCTTAGTTTGGGCTTACCGGCGGGACTGATTGCGGTCGTTTTCTCATGCGCGTCTTGCAAAAATCAATGGCGGCGACTGCACGTGGTCTCGTGCAAGAATTGTCCATTTCCGGGCATCATTCTACTATGAATTTTTCTTTATTTCCTAGGATTGATTATCTTAAAAAACCCCGAACTATAGGTCCATTTTCAATTCTGCCCCGAACTTTTACATGAAATATGACCACTAAAAACCCAAAATTGAAATTTACCATCCATTAGTTTACGTTAAATCATATTAATACCACAAAAAATTAGAAAATGGTATCCCTATAACAAACAGAGGGTAAAACTCCAAACCGGTACACTTATCAATTGCTATATATCATTTAACTCAGTAATTTGACGGTAAAATTTAACGGAAACTAACTTGGGGTAAATTTATCACATGTGTGCCAGTTTAAGGTTTTTGGTTATCCAAAAATTAATTTGAAGTAAATTTATCATAGATGTACCAGTTTGGAGTTTTTTGCGGCATTAACCCTTTACGTAAAAAGAGTGAAACTAGAGTCCGTTTGTTATCATTCTAGGCCACCACACGATTTGGATCGAAAACAAAGGAAGAAGACCCCGATGCCTTTTCTTTTCTTTTCTTTTATCAATTATCAATTTGTTAATTATTTTAGAAAATTCTTTTTGATTTATTAATTATATTGCATATCTATCTCAAATTGTAGAGACATATAGGACAAGATCTTCTAGGTTTTTTTAAATAGATTTTTATTTCCAAAATAAAAGCAAATGCCAATTTTTATTAGCAAATTGAAAGTCTAGTTAGATCATCGTGCATTGAAAGCAAGTGGTTTCCCCCCATTTTGGCCCAACCGTTAAAAAGCGATCTAACATTTCTCTTATGTGAATAAAAGTTATTACCATGTACATAGTCATTTTCATCCGCCATATAACTTTTTATTTTCAAAATACAATGTAAATGCTAGTTCCAAAATATATGTCAATTATCGCTAGACCTTCCGCGGTGTGCTGCCATCGTCATTGATCCCTGCACGAATGGAAGCGAATCGGTTCATGAGAGGAAGGGCATTGCTTGGCACTCAAGCAAGATCCACCACTCTTCACCTCACCACCACCTTCATGCTCCCGTCCACAACCCCCCCTAAATCTCATCCATGCAGTTGTTCTTGTCCATTAGGGCGACACTCACAAGTCCTAGCCTAGGATTTGATCCGAGCTCCCTTACCTACTTGGGGAGTTGGTTCGTGGAATTGTTAAGGAGAAAATTGTTAAGAATTACAGTATGGTTTTGTCGTTTTAGGTTGGGTTGAGTATGTATTGCTAGAATTGTATTGCATAAAGATGAGTTGATACGAGATAAATGTGTCAGCTCATTTTCAACCTGATTCAGCCCACCCATTTGGCAAGTCTACTTCTAACCCGAACATGCTTGGCCAATTACCAACGCCAGATTCCACACCAAATCCAATATATGTAGTGTTACATCAGGTGATTGGAATCCATATCTTGGTATAGCAAGGTTCATGCAATAGCGTTCTCTTCTTTTTTTTTTTGTTGAATGGAGATTTTATCTTGAGTATAGAATTGTTTTAACATGCGATATGAGGCCTAATTTTTAAAAAAAAAAGCACCAACTTTAGGTCGAATGATAATTTTGACTCGAACTTTTTTTTTTGTTTCATAAAAAAGCACAAACTTTAGATTAAGTGACAATTCTGGCCCAAACTTTTTTTTTATCTCATAAAAAAGCATAAACTTTCACTTAAATCCCAAATTTGGCCCCCATTGATTTAGAACCATCGATTATCCAACTTGACTATTCCATCTTAGCAATAAATCCATGTGACTTGCTGATTGGATTTAAAGTATTATTCATTATCTTATTTTCTAAGCCACAGCTTGAAGAGTAACGGTGAAACTGTTTGTTTTCTTCACTTTACAGGCAACTAAAAAATATCTCCAAATTGAATCTATCTGGCTAGACTTCGTCGTAATATGAAGCTGTGGACTATCGCCCGTCGACAAAACACCATGGACAAGATCCGCCAAGCTCACTACTATAACCTTTTTCATCAAATAATGGTGCTTTTAGACAAAGAGTTAACGGAGGCCAAATTTGAAATAAGGGCAAATGTTGGTGATTTTTAAGGAGATAAAAAAAGTTGGGCCTAGAATTATCACTCGACCTAAAGTTTGTGTTTTTTTACGAGACAAAAAAAGTTCAGTCCAAAATTATCATTCGGCCTAAAGTTTATGTTTTGTTTTTGAATTGACCCGCGATATGATGAAATATGTGCAAAAGATCATAGAAGCCCACCAAACCAAAAAGGGGAGAAAAACTTGACCATTATTAGCAAGCAGCTTGGCCCATGGGCCTATCGTTCTGACGTGAGAGAGAGAGTAAAACAAAACTAATTGAAATTGGGCCAAGAGATTGCACCATGCCCAATTGGACAAAATCAATAAATGAGGAGCTATATCATGGTTCGTGCTCGTTTCATATGCTAGACGGAAGGACAAAAAGGGAAAAAAAATTGGGCAATTTCTCGATTTGAGTGTGTCATCCTTACATAGGGGCCATGCTAATCTTCTTTGTATTTAGGGACAACCTCATCACCCGACATGCTAGCTCGTGAAGAAATATAAGCTCTTGTCAATTATCAATATGGAGGTGCATGGGATGACTCGTTTAGCTTTCTCTCGGCGAACATTCATTTCAATTCCATTGATACAATTTACATTAAACATATTCTCTCTCCACTCAAAGATGCGGTCGCATTAGATCTGCCTCTTCATCGAACACGAATTGCATGTATTAGACAATCTAGTACCGACACTAGATTCAACAATACGTGTGAAAGTGAAATATCATATCTTTCAGAATCGATCACATCGCCATTGCCCCAACATCGTAGCTCAAGCAACGATAAGCACTTTACAATATTAGTTTAACATTAGCAAGAGCGGAATGCAATCATTCGATGCATATTAATATATTGATTAAATTTATAAAGAACTTCAGATATATTTCTATTAAATAGGGATATGGCTACAGAAAAGATATATTCTAATATGAAATTACAGATTTCTACACAGAAAATTATTAAATAAATAAAATTAAATAAAAGCACGCACATTATAAATAATAAAGAAACCGTAAGCAATATATAATAGAAGAAGAAGAACTGCTAGAACTTCTAAACCAACCATATAGGTGGTATGGAAATTAGAAGGGTAAAATGGTAAGAAAAAGTAAGGATATTTAACAGATGCAGAGAGTTGCTTTGAATTAAAGTACAAACCATCCATAGACGGTTCGACCTACCGTTTGTGGGGTATGTAAATGTAAATTCAAGAGATTAAAGAGAGACTACTGTTATTCAAACAATATGAAAGATTATAATAGCTATATTAAAAGATTACAACAGAAATGCAGGTATTGAAATATAAGTGCAAGTATATAAAAACCTTGGTATTCTCAGATCATAAACAAGATCTTGAATATTAGGTGAATCAGGGATCTAGAAAGTGTTGGAACGTACTGGTTATGAAAAGGTTATGAAAAGCTTTGAGGTAAATGACCTCTTATTCCTTCTAGGAGGGATTCAAGATCTGGAGAAACTAGGGAGGATTGTGATAGAAATATGGAATGTGTGGAGAGTTCTGCCAGTGCCCTTTCAGAAGGGTGAGGCCTGATTATATAAGCAGGATGAGTTCCTATAGAAAATAGTTTACGGGTAGTACTATAACAAATAGTAGTAAGTGCACAGTGTTACAGTAAACAGTAATCAGACATGATTTATGAAATTTTTTTGAAAAGAAAGGATCTGTCAGACCCCTTTTGGCCTAGAAATTATACAAAAAGACAAAGGGCCTTTCGGCGTGGTTTCCTTCAGGAAAATCTGGAGAGATCTTCCGTTGGTTCAGGCTCTTCGTCCTCTTCTTCGTCATCCTTCACACTTGCCTAATTTGCGGGGATTTGTGATATTCCTAGGATGCCATAGTAGTCATTCTCGTTGGAATTTCCACTGTGATGTGAAAGGCTGGTTTCTTTAATTTGGGAAATGGCTTGTTTTAACATTCCTACTAGTTGTTGGTGAGATTTAGCAGATGCTAATTTAGACAATACAAACCCTTTGTCATATAGGAATTGAGTTATATCATCATGTTTTATGGGCTCCAGTCCTCTAGAAATAAGTCACTGATAAGCGGCTTGTTCAGTAACTCTATTGAAGAATTTAAATCCATTCCACCACTTGACTTTGTATCTTCTTATTAAAATTGGAATGCCAGTGTCTGACGATTTTTGGTAGTCAAAGTGCCAACCGAGAACCCAAGATATTTCAAAGTGGTAGAAAAATAGCAAAAATTTGGGGAAATTTTTCTCAAATGGAAGGGGGGTGAATTTGGTGAGAAATATTTCATAACTGGGTTGGATTTTAGGATGGAGGATCTCATCAATTGGTCCAAGGTGTTCCCACCATTGAATGAACCGGTATGGAACTTGTTTGATATCAAAGTTCTCGAAAAAGAATAGCTAAGTATGAGTATTATTGGCATTTTGTCTCCATAAGGTATTCCACCAGGCTTGTTTATAATCAAAATATGAAAATGAGGTTATGTATGGAGGGAACTCGGTTTTATTGAATTTTTTCAATGTCAGTGGATCAGGTTTCCACTGGGAAGGGTGAACGACCCCATGAATTCTGGCCGTGGAGTAATTAACATGGTCTTTATCAGAGAAATGTTGGAAAGTGGCAGATTCTGTTTCTTCCAAAATTTTCTCATAAAACTCAGTTGTTTTGTAAACATCATGAGGAATATAAAAGAATTTTTCAGAAAACATATTTCTGGCAAAGAGATATGGATTTTCATTATAAAAGCCATTTTCAACATTGCAGACATTTTGAAAGATGGTTTTATGAAAAAAATTGTTTGTTTAAAAGGCTGTCTGAGTCGACTGAATGACCACCTCACTAGAAATTATTTTTCTCTTCGCCTTATGGGTGGTAACGGGAGAAGGATCGGGACTTATTATTGCCATGGAAGGTTGCATCTGGGTATTAAAGGCCTGTTGAAAAAGTTGTAATGCTTCTTCAGGAGAAAGTTTAGAAATATCAAAAGATGTAACTGGCTCTTGTTTACTCTAGTGAGAATCGGTAGGGACATTCAAAGGAGTCTGGGCTACTTGGAGCCAACTCCTGATATTGATCATTTTCCCAAAGGGTTTTTGTTCGGAGGATGGTTCAGCAATTGCTTTGCCTTTGTCTCTCCTGGTTGGTTTGTTGGAGGGTTTGGGAGGCATTTTCCCTGTAAAAATTCTCTTGTAAGAAAGTTTGAAAGAGAATTTGAAGAACCATTTATAAATTCTATGTCAAAATAAAAAACAGATAAAATGACTTGCCATCTGGCAAAAATCTGTTTAGAAACAATATTTTGAACATCTTTCTGCAAAACATCTTTTGTAGATTTGCAATCAATTCGTAGTAAGAATTTTTGATTCAAAAGGTCTCTTTGAAATTTCGAAATAGAAAGTATAATAGTAAGGATTTCTTTTTTGATAGTGGAGTAATTTCTTTGGCAATCATTCCAATGTTTGGAGACAAATTGAACAATTGGTTCTTTATTGTTTTTGGATTGTTTAAGTATTCCCCCATATCCAATATCAGAAGCATCCGTTTCAACAATTTTGAAAGCAGACGGATCAGCAAGATGTAAGCAAGGAATTTCCTTGACTGTATGTTTGATTTGCTTTACAATATCAGTATGGACTTAAGTCTATGGAGGAGGATCTTTTTTGAGCCTCTGATGGAGTGGTTTGCAAATTATATTGATACGAGGAAAGAATTCAATTATATAATTCAAACTTCCAAGAAATCTTTGCAATTGGTTTTTGTCTCTGATTTCATCAGGAAATTTTTCAGAAAAAACTATTGATCTTTCAATGGGTATGATAGTACCTTGATGAATATAGTGTCCTAAAAAGCGGATTTTGGTTTTGAACAGAGATATGTTAGTAGGGGACTACTAAACCATTTTTCTTTACAGTATTGATTAAACGATTTATGTGTTTCAAATGTTTTTCTATGGATATAGAAAATATTAAAACATCATCTATGTAAACTATAATGTAATCAAAACAATGATTAAAAATATTATTCGTAATCCTTTGGAATTCAGAAGGGGCATTTTTTAATCTAAAATGCATGACATTCCATTCATATTGGCAAAAAGGAACAGAAAAAGCTGTTTTGTACCTATTCTTTTTGCTAATTTGAATATGCCAAAAGTCAAATTTCATATCAAATTTTGAAAAAATCTTTGCATCAAAAAGTCTATTTAACAAATCCTTTATGTTAGGGATTTGATATCTTATCCATTTTAAAGTTTTATTCAAAAATTTGTAATTTATTACCAATCTTGGAACTCCTCTTTCTAGTTCAGCATTTTTGTTGACATAGAAAGCAGAGCAACTCCAGGGAGATTGGCTTTTCTTAATAAGCTTCTTTTCAAGAAATTCTTGTATTTCCTTTTGACATAAATTGAGGACTTTGTGATTCATTTGAGAAGGTCTAGCTTTATTAAGAATATCTTTTTTCAGAAAATTCTGGTTCATAAGGTAAATCAACTATATGACTTTTATGAGACCATAAATCATTAGAAATATGAATAATAGTTTTAATCATGCCAATATGAATGGAATGTCATGCCTTTTAGATTAAAAAATGCCCCTTCTGAATTCCAAAGAATTACGAATGATATTTTTAATGATTGTTCTGATTACATTATAATTTACATAGATGATGTTTTAATATTTTCTACATCCATAGAAAAACATTTCAAACACATAAATCATTTTATCAATATTGTAAAGAAAAATGGTTTAGTAGTCTCCCATACTAAAATATTTCTGTTCAAAACCAAAATCCGCTTTCTAGGACACTATATTCATCAAGGTACTATCATACACATTGAAAGATCAATAGTTTTTTCTGAAAATTTTTTTGATGAAATCAGAGACAAAAACCAATTGCAAAGATTTCTTGGAAGTTTGAATTATATAATTGAATTATTTCCTCACATCAATATAATTTGCAAACCACTCCATCAGTGTAACATCCCGAAATTCGACCCACTTTCGTGATCAATGAAATTGATATTATTTCTCATTGCGTTTCAGTAAGTCTCACCCGAATCTGATCAATTTCGGGATACTGACCAATAGGGAAATGCTAATTAGGAAAAACGGTACGTGTACCCAAGAGCTCGATCGTGAATTGAGTCTGATTCCGAGAAACGGCGAGAAAATATTTTGTGTTAATGTGGGCTAGTCCAAGGAGAGTGACGGATTTGGTTCGACCGACGACGTATGATCAAATAGCGGGTGATTCCGCACGATTGAGAGTATGCGCGGTGAACAATCCCCGAACTTATTTCGAACGATCGCAACCCCCGGGACTAGTGATAGATTCTCGTGTTTTCTGGGAAATTGACATCGTCACGACTTGAGTAGCCTAGGTCGATCCGCGTATCCCCTAAACAATTGCCCGTTAGTGAGAAACGTTAAAACTGCAAATTGAGTTGAATTGATCGTGGAATTGAGTACAGACTTCGGTGTCGAATTTCGTGGGCGTGCACGACTATTTTTGCAAGGACGACGTCATTTTTTGTGGCCAACTATATTTGAGATCAGTGGAGCCGAAAATTGAAAATTTGACCCGAGACTGGAAAATTACCGTTTTGCCCTTGTGCCTTAGCCTTGTATTCCGAATTTTTGGAGATTATTTTGGGGTTTTATATTGTTGTATCTCAGCCCAATAATGCTAGAAACGATGGACAATTGTGCCCCTAGATATTTTAAATAGAATAAATCTCTACCCTTGGATTAGAGGCAAATTGGTCATTCTTGGGAAAGTGGTTCAACTACTCCACCATCTCACTCTCTCTATATACTCTCTAGTGTCTCTCTCCTCCTTATTTCCACCACCACCATCATCGGCCACTCCCTCCTCTCTCCCTCTCCCGTGAGCTCCCTATCTCTCTCGGCCGCCCGCCAAGAAGCCACCGCTGGTGCCGCCGCCGTGTGTCGTCGTTCCTCTCGCCTCACCACCAGCCAGCTGCCCCATTTTCTCTCTCTCTCCCCTCTTCCCAGCCGTGTGAGCAGCCCCCTCCGCATAGGACCACCGCCGCCAGCAAGCTGCCGCTGCACGCGCTGCCGGGAAAGCCGCTCGTCGCCACCGCTGCCCCGCCTCTATCTAGCCACCCTTGCTGCTTGTTCAGCTTTGATTAAAGCTTAGGATTCCAAGTGAGTACAATCTTAAACCCTAATTAGGCTAATTTATATTTCTAGATGGATTTTAAGGGTTATAGGGTATTTTATGGGTTAAATTGTGGAGATTGTTAGGGACTGATATGGTGGCTGATTTCGCGGCTTATTGTGATAATTTAATTGAGGTTTAGCGGCTTAGAATGTGCCGGGTGGTGACTGGAAAAGTTGGATTGATTCGGTCCAAGTTTGGGGTGAGTTCAGATTCAATTGTGGAATATAGTTCGCCCTTGGTAAGGCCCTCATGGTGGCTAATTTGGGTGATGTCTTGGAGAGCCAAATGAAGTATTTTAAGGATATTTGATGGCCTAGAGGGACCTGTTTTATGGCTATCCATACCAGGATTAAATTAGACTAGGCGCGAGTGATTTAGGGGTTAAATTATTACGAGCTATAGGGACTGATTTGGTGGTCTTTTTGTGGGCTTAGTGTGGTAACCTAATTGAGATTTAGTGGCTCACATAGTGTCGTGCGGTGGTTGTGCATAGGCACTTTGATTTGGGGCGAAAATGTGGATTAGGCGGGTGTAATTTGTGGACCGAGTGGTGGCTATTTCATTGGCGATTTTCGTGGCCTAATGGGATGATTTAGAAGTGATTTGATGGCTTAAGATGGACTATTCATGGCTGATTTGGTATCGGGTCAATTCAGGCCATAATTAATTTATCGAGGTTTTAGGGCGAATTGCCTAGGGAACGGTGATCGGCCCGTGAGGATGCTAAGTTAGTCATGGCTGGAGAGTGACTATGCAATGCTCTATGATGTGCTTAGCGTGGCCAATTTATGAGATGCTTGGTAAGCTATCGGCATGTGTAGTTTTGATGTCTAATTGCGTAAAATTGGGTGCTAAACTATATGTTGTGAATGATTTGGTTTGGTTGGTTCATTGGCCATATTGAAATGTGAATTGAGCATGTTGTGGTGTTATTTGAATGAATAGCCAAATCATTTTGAGTGCCTAGTGTGAATTTCATGAATACCGAGTGTGACATTGTGGCCATGAGTGTGCATCTCGAGCATCAGCATAACATATGCATATGTGAGTGTGCATGAATGATATGAGCATGTGATTACCTAAAATGCCTTTATGCGTCTTACGCGGGGTTCAGATAATAACTGGTGTATGTGAGTGTGTGATTACATAAAGCCCTGATGCGTTTTACGCGGGGTATTGAACCCGTCCTGAGGCGTGTTATGCGTGTTACGCGGGTTTTGTGTCATGAGCCTGATGCGTTTTATGCGGGCTAGAGATCGATTTCGAAGTGATGGACCTGATACGTTTTACGCGGGTCGGACCTGATGCGTTAAACGCGGGTTGGAGGAGAGTTGATAAATTGCATGTGTACAAGGGTGCAAGTGTGCGAAGTGCATTGATGAGGCATGAACACAAGTGTGAGCATCGGCATATGCATGACATGCGTTGTGACCAAGTGACGTGTGCATGTGCCGTGATTGAGTTCTGCATTATTATTGTAAATTATAAGTGCCTAACTTGCAGGGCCAAGGTAAGTTTTGGATTTGGGCCCGAGGGCCTAAGTCACTCATATTCTAGATTGTGTATTGTTTAGTGCTCGTCAGTAAGTGCATATTAGCCTAGTTTAGGTTTATGGAACCTACTTGCTAAGATTTATTCTCACTGTTGTATAAATCAAAATTTTCAGACCCCCAGCCTTGAGGATGGCAGGCGTACCGATACGTTTGGGAGGAGCCCCGGTTAGATATAGTGCTTGACCGCAGAATCACGTACTCCCTTTTTTGACGTTGGTGGCTATTGGCCCACTTTTGATTTTTGAGCGCAAGCTGTAAATGGATAATGTATATGGTTCCTAGTTTTAATGCAAGTGTATATTTGTTCATGTTGATTGTTGTGTGGCTATCATTGGTTATGTGGTTTAAGTTTGTTCGAGTATTGTATTACTTCCATGTGTGCTTAATATCTGTATTGGGCATTGGGTTGGCAACGCGTCCTGAGACGTCGCACTTGAATCGACCTTTGCGAGCGATGTAGCGCGCCGTAGGATGCGGGGCGTGACAATCAGAGGCTCAAAAAAGATCCTCCTCCATAGACTTAAGTCCATACTGATATTGTAGAGCAAATCAAATGTACAGTCAAGGAAATTCCTTGCTTACATCTTGCTGATCTGTCTGCTTTCAAAATTGTTGAAACAGATGCTTCTGATATTGGATATGGAGGAATACTTAAGCAATCTAAAGACAATAAAGAACAAATTGTTCAGTTTGTCTTCAAACATTTGAATGATTGCCAAAGAAATTACTCCACTATCAAAAAAGAAATCCTTACTATTGTACTTTCTATTTCTAAATTTCAAGGAGACCTTTTGAATAAAAAATTCTTACTACGAATTGATTGCAAATCTGCAAAAGATGTTTTGCAGAAAGATGTTCAAAATATTGCTTCCAAACAGATTTTTGCCAAATGGCAAGCCATTTTATATGTTTTTTATTTTGACATAGAATTTATAAATGGTTTTTCAAATTCTCTTCCAAACTTTCTTACAAGAGAATTTTTACGGGGAAAATGCCTCCAAAACCCTCCAACAAACTAACTAGGAGAGACAAAAGCAAAGCAGTTGTTGAACCATCCTCCGAACAAAAACCCTTTGGGAAAATGACCAATATCAGGAGTTGGCTCCAAGTAGCCCAGATCCCTTTGAATATCACTACCAGTTCTAGCCAAACGAAACAAGAGCCAGGTACGCCCTTTGATATTTATAAACTTTCTCCTGAAGAAGCATTACAACTTCTTCAACAGGCCTTTAATAGTCAGCCGCAACCTTCCATGGCAATAATAAGTCCTGATCTTTCTCCCATTGCCACCCATAAGGCGAAGGGAAAAATAATTTCTAGTGAGGTGATCATTCAGTCGACTCAAACAGCCCCTCAAACAAACAATTTTTTTCGTAAAACCATCTTTCAAAATGTCTGCAATGTTGAAAATGGCTTTTATAATGAAAATCCATATCTTTTTGCTAGGAATATGTTTTCTGAAAAATTCTTTTATACTCTTCATGATGTTTACAAAACAACTGAGTTTTATGAGAAAATTTTGGAAGAAACAGAATTTGTTACTTTCCGACATTTCTCTGATAAAGGCCATGTTAATTACTCCACGGTCAGAATTCACAGGATCATTCACCCTTTCCAGTAGAAACCTGATCCACTGACATTGAAAAAATTTAATAAAACCGAGTCCCCTCCATACAGAACCTCATTTTCATATTTTGATTATAAACAAGCCTGGTGGAATACCTTCTGGAGACAGAATGCCAATAATACTCATACTTGGCTATTCTTTTTTGAGAACTTTGATATCAAACAAGTTCCATACTGGTTCATTCAATGGTGGGAACACCTTGGACCAATTGATGAGATCCTCCATCCTAAAATCCAACCCAGTTATGAAATATTTCTCACCAAATTCACCCCTCTTCCATTTGAGAAAAATTTCCCTAAACTTTTGCTATTTTTCTACCACTTTGGAATATCTTGGGTTCTCGGTTGGCACTTTGACTACCGAAAATCGCCAGACACTGATATTCCAATTTTAATAAGAAGATACAAAGTCAAGTGGTGGAATGGATTTAAATCCTTCAATAGAGTTACTGAACAAGCCGTTTATCAATGGCTTATTTCGAGAGGACTGGAGCTCATTAAACATGATGATATAACTCAATTCCTACATGACAAAGGGTTTGTATTGTCTAAATTAACATATGCTAAATTTCACCAATAATTAGCAGAAATGCTAAAACAAACCCTTTCCTAAATTGAAGAAACCAGCCCTTCACATCACGGTGGAAATTCCAACGATGATGATTGCTATGGCATCCTAGGAATATCACAAATCCTTGCAAATTGGGCAAGTGTGAAGGATGAAGAAGAAGAGGACAAAGAGCCTGAACCAGCGGAAGATCTCTTCGGATTTTCCTGAAGGAAACCATGCCGAAAGGCCCTTTGTCTTTTTGTATAATTTCTAGGCCAAAAGGGGTTTGACAGATCCTTTCTTTTCAAAAAAATTTCATAAAGTATGTCTGATCACTATTCACTGTAACACTGTGCACTTACTATATTTGCTACAGTATTACCCATGAACTATTTTCTATAGGAACTCATCCTACTTATATAATCAGGCCTCACCCTTCTGAAAGGGCACCGGCAGAACTCTCCACATATTCCATATTTCTATCACAATCCTCCCTAGTTTCTCTAGATCTCGAATTCCTCCTAGAATGAATAAGAGGTCATTTACCTCAAAGCTTTTCATAACCCTTTCATAACCAGTAAGTTCCAATACTTCCTAAATCCTTGATTCATCTAATATTCCAAATCTTGTTTATGATCTGAGAATACTAAGGTTTTCATATACTTGCACTTGTATTTTAATACCTGCATTTCTGTTGTAATATTTTAATATAGCTGCTGTAATCTTTCATATTGTTTGAATAACAATAGTCTCTCTTTAATCTCTTGAATTTACATTTACATACCCCACAAACGGCAGGTCGAACCACTTGTGGATGGTCTGTACTTTAATTCAAAGCAACTCTCTGCATCTGTTAAATATCCTTACTTCTTCTTACCGTTTTGCCCTTCTAATTTCCATACTACCTATATGGTTAGTTTAGAAGTTCTAGCAGTTCTTCTTCTTCTATTATATATTGCTTATGGTTTCTTTATTATTTATAATGTGCGTGCTTTTATTTAATTTTATTTATTTAATAATTTTCTGTGTAAAAATCTGTAATTTCATATTAGAATATATCTTTTCTGTAGCCCTACCCCTATTTAATAGAAATATGAAGTTCTTTATAAATTTAATCTATATATATATATATATATATATATATATATATATATATATATATATATATATATATATATATATATATATATATATATATAGCCTTTTGTCCTTGACAACTAATTTGAGGAGAAGAAATTAACACAATTTGCGATTCGACACTATGCGATATCATGGAAAACCTTGCTGATGGAGACACAAATGTAGCTCGACCTCGACACATGTCAGCACCACAAAACTCAAGATTGCTTGATAAAATCGAATCATCGAACGCAGACTTGGGTTACCCGACGACTCGAGCTGGACGAGCCTAAGATTGAGTCTAAATTGTTATCTAGACAATTTCTATGATTAAAGAATATTGAAATTCTTGTCATAGAAAATTGACCGAATTTAGATGCGCACCTTTTATTTCCTTTTTTTGTTCGAACGTGCACCTTGCATGAATTGTGAGAAGGAAACGGTTTGTCCAGACCCTAGATCATTTTTGCACAATCCCACACTCGATGAATCTGATTGTAGAGCACACGAGATCACCCTGAGCGTCGCTGTAGATGATCTCGGCCCCCCAGCAGAAGCGACAGCGAGTACTTCTCAGTTTTCGTAGTCGCTGTTCCCGGAGCGCCTCCCCTCTCCACCGCCCCCGTCGGTCGCTCGAACGTCCGCCATCTCGCGCTTCGTTTCCGATCACGCTCTCGCCGCCGCCGCCGGTCCTCTCCGTCGAACTCCGGTGAGCTCACGAACTCCGATTTCTCCGTCTCCAATCGCGTCGCATCGACGCGAATGCGATGTCATATTGTTAGGGTTCCGTTTGTCTGCTTCTGTCAAATCTTTCTCGCATTTCGACATCGGATCGCGCGTGCTCTTCGCAATGCACTCGGTTTCCGTTTCCGGTTTCAGCGTCGTATCTATTGAGGTCCGAGAGGTAGTTGTTTAGGAGAAATTTGGGCTTTTCTGGGAATGTGCCTGCCTCTGTGTGTGTGTGTGTGCGAAAGCTTGTGCATTGAGCAGATGGAGTGATTGCCGAGCTCGATTTCAGTTGCTGATTTTTGTAGTGTCCCGTACTGTCCGGTGGGATTCCGAATGGGATCCGGGGAGGAGGTGGTGGAAATTGATAGCTTGGAAAAGGGTCTCCTGAGAGGCCATGGGTCTGGCGAAATCGTGGAAAGTGAGGAGGACCCGGTTCTGTACACGGCGACCTTCCAAGAAATGGAAGATAATTTCGTCAAGTACCAGACAGCTCAATGGGTTCTTTACTCGTTGCTTTTTCTTCTAGCTTGGGGCATTGGCTTGTTCATGTTGCTTTACTTGCCTGTTCGGAGATACATACTTCGGAAGGATATCCGTTCGAGGAAGCTCTATCTCACCCCAAATGCCATCGTGTACAAAGTAAGTTTCTGATCTACGTTTGAGTTCTTGTCTGTTGATATCTGTAGATATCCACTGTTTTCATGCTTGGGTGTGACATGGTTTAGTAAGTCTATTTGTGCTTTCTCGGTTGTATTAACCTTCCAAGTTCTAAGCTCAGAAGTTGTGCACTATAGTCTCTCGAACCAAAGGGGCAGGTAGCTGTTACATCTGGACTTTTTTCTGGATTAATTGAAAAAAAGATGCTTTTGACATTGAAATCTGAGTACCCTCTTATTTTCCTCACCATTTTGCTTGTTCCGATTTTTCTTTGGCTTAGGTAACCAGACCGGTACCATTTCCATGTTTTGGAATGTTAAAAAAGGAGAAGCGTGTGCTTTTGCCTTCAGTAGCTGATGTTGTGATTGAACAAGGTAAATCCACTCGTAGTAAATTCCAGATTTTAATGCTAGGATAGTTTGAGGAGCTCTATATACTTTGGCTTGTGTTCCAACTTATGCTCTAGTTTTCACTAATAAGGACTCAGTTTATTTAGTTGAAAGTCCCATTCCTGCTTTTGGATCTTCTACTTGCTATGTTGGGTTTTTTCTACTCTAGATGGCATATTATCCATATTCTTAACACCAAAAACACGAAAAGGAGAAAAAGGAAACCATGTTCACCTGCGTCATCTTTAATTATGCCATTAGCTCCATTAACTGAGTTCCTAAAAAGCTATCTTGCTGTTATAAAGGCTATCTGCAGTCCCTTTTTGGTGTATATTCTCTTAGAATAGAGAATGTTGGTGTCAGAAGGCCACCGAGTGATGACGTTCAAATACAAGGCATTGCGAACCCTATTGCTTTCCGGAAGGTATACTTCTTGGTTAGCTTAAATTTACCATCGATTAATATCAATTCCGGTGAGTTCTAGTAACTTAAGTCCTTGATGCCCTGAGCAGGCTGTTCTAACACGCCTTTCAAGCTTGAGAAGTGAAGCCTTTTCTAGACAAATCTCAACTATTGATGATGTACCCAACCTGAGACTGGGTCAGTCAGCTTTGGTAAGTTCAAATTTTCGCATGATTTACATCAAATGCATTTCTAGCTGTTTTTACAGTTACTTATGTAGGAAGGAGGACTTCATTTTATCATTTTCTTACGAGCTCGATGTAAGTTTACAATCCTATCACTTGTCAAGGGCATGTAGTTCGTTGAGGAAGTTTTCTGAAGTTACAAATGACATCTAAACGTAGTCGAAAATGTATGTGAACTCACTGATGAAACAATGTGCCTATTGCAGATGTCCCCATCGAAGTCCAGCCGATATGATTCTTCGCCCTATTCAGGAGAGCATTTGTTGTTGCAAAAACTAGATGAAGTTGGAAGTTCTGTTAAAGTTAGTATTTCTTCTGTTTGATATATAGTACTTAAAAATTCGTACTTGCAATTTTGATACTTACATGTCATGGCAGAGACTTCAAACTTTGATTGAGGAACAACAATCTCAACCATCAGAATCTTTAGAATGAGGTAAGCGGATTTCAATTAAATCAATGAGGCAGTGATGTTGAAGTGAATCTTTATCTGCTCTTCTGGGAATATTTGAGCTGCCGAATATAATACATAATGGACATGACGAATGCATTAATAGCATTTCTCGAGGTTGTGGATCCGAGGAGCCCTTGGGCTTATCGATTTTATTCTCCAAGTCAATTCAAATAAAAATGTCACCTGCCTTAAGTGGTTTCCTGGGAAGTTTATGCTTTTTATGAACCTATCTCCCTCGTTTTACATGGCCATCATGTCTCTCTGATGCCCTGTGGAAGGAGTCCGGCTTATTCATGGATAAGATAGGAGTTCCACAAAGTATTTCTGGTTTGTGCTGTAATTGCAGCTTACCCCCTTAGGTTCCTGTGGTTAAATTTTTTTTAATATATGTAGTTATTTACTAAACAAGAGACTCTAGCATCTCTTCATTCCTGTGGGGTTTCAATATTGAAGCTTTTCAAATTGCAGTTAAAATTTCTTTGGAGACTTCTCTCTTTGTTGGTGCAGCAAACATTTCATTTTTTTTGGGGGGTTGAAATGCAATTAAGGGTCACCATGGCTGACTGACACATTCATTGTGAATTGAACAGAAAACTTTCTGAAAAGAGTTGTTGGAGTATATTGAGTAATGGATTGAGCTTCAAATGTTCCATGTTACTCTTTTTTATTGAATGTAGTGGTGGCGGAAATTGAGTTGGAGAACTAGTTGACCAAACAACAAGAGCAGCTGCTCATTGTAGCCAATCTCGCTACATCAAAGAAACACCATGTGATCCTAATTTCAGCTCACAATACTCACTATCAACACATAATCTGGGGCATATAAATTGAACTTATACTGCTGGGTACGTGTAAAGGAGACCTTTTACAGTTTTAATAGCTGGGCTAGTAGAGTGATGGTGGCTAGAGATGATTGAACATGGAGAATTCCATGGGTAGCAATAATTGGTGGCTATGTGTGGCAATGATTACAAAGATGGGCAGCAACAGCTGGATATTCTAGGGGCGCAGTTGCCTTTTGGTATCTTTTAGCCAACATGTGGCAATCACAAGCTCTGCTAGATTTATGAATTGTTCCAACTAGCTTTAACATGAAAAATGTCATGAATACAAGAAATGTATTCTTGTATTTGCTTTTGTCATAGCCACATGTTGGCCTAATTGACTCCTGGCGTTTCTTTTGTTTGTCCTTGGTGACGCCATAGTATCTTTCTCCTTTGAATCCCTTTCATGAAATGCTTGACATCATTTGTAGTGTACACTGGAAAAGGGGAGTATGGATGAGCCAAGTTGATCCATATTATCTTTTCATGCAGGATGCATAGCCGGGTGTCAGTTTGTATCATATCGATTTCTGCCTCGGATCAATCTGGCGTGATTACTTGTACTGCTGCAACATTAGTTGGTCAAGTTTGAGTTTTGAGATTATTTGTCGCTAGAAGGTCTTTCATGTTCATTCTTTTTGTATGGATTGCATGCACAATCGTGTTTTTGGCCCCCTCCTCCATCTGTTAATGGTAGGTCTGCTCATGTATAGTGATCTGGTCTATCTTGTCTTGGTGTCCCTTGCGTGTATCCATGTTTGTTTCCCTGTTTGGACCCTCAAGGTTAACTGGGCCAACAGCAGCAAAAACTACAGGTGCTTGTTCATTTGTTCTTTTGTAATTAAATATCCACCCCATTTTTGGGTGCTAGAGGAAGATTCCCAATCAATAAGCCTGCATGTATTTATTGTTGCCGTCATTATGTCCGTTGCACTGCCATGGAGCTTAGCCATGTGGTAGCTGCACTTCATTTTCTCCTTTCTTGATATTGGTGTCAGCTCTGAAACAGACATTCGGACTTAGATGATGAAATCGGTCCGTCTAACCCTGAGAGGATGAACATTGACTAAACCCTGGCGTGTTAACAATTTTGATGGTCTCATCTAGTTATGACAAAATTCAGTCTTGAGGTGACTATGGTATTATACAACTTCTCTTATGGGTATGCATTTGACTACTCTTCAAGGGACTGGTTTCTATATGTGATCAGCGGAGGCTTCTCAACGGGAACAGTGTCATTAGTTGCATTGAACAAGATTTTTCTTCATGGTAAGACTTGATTTTCAAAGAAAGAAATTTGAGATAAATGGAAGAGAAAATTCTATTATAAATGGATAACCGGACACTCTATTTTGGTGGAAGAGGTTGGCACCGGAATGAGATTAAGCTTTACTGTTGTGTATTATCAGAACTTGGACCTTCGATTTAAAAAAGAATGCTTGTCGTTCCATCAAGGAATGTTCATCTGGATGGATGACAGATAACGAATCAAGGTTCGACCATGAAAGGTTGTGGAGCAGACGATGAAAGCCGTGCTGTTTATGTGAATTGTTCTTCATTCTGCTCTTCATATTGCAAAGCTCAACAGAAAGGAATGTCTAAGAAATATGAGTCTTTGAATTAGGAAATGGTTGGAGACCTGAGGGGAGCTTTAAGCTCACCAATTCTCTGGATGAAGGTGGGCTTTAAGCTCACCAATCCTCTGGATTAAGCAATTGAATGCTATTCTATTATTGCTTATGAAAACTGAAATCAGGAATATGGTTGAGAAGATGGAGGTTGGCGCACCAACTTTGACTTCAAAATCGTTTCCTCGAGGACAGTCCCCGCTTGGGCTGTGGAATTCCAAACGCCACGTAGTTTCCGTCCTCTTAAATTTGTTTAGGCGTTCATGACATGGTTTAAGTTAACCCCCTTCAACAATTCGAACTTCCTGGTTAGGTAAACATGCGCATTTCATCCTAAATCCCCCTCCGATATGTATCACTCTCCCAATCGAGCGAGCTGAAACTACGCGATCTCTTAATCTCCCCTCACGACAAGGTACAATTCACTAAATACACGTATCGAACTTTTTGAACTAGCAAGCCGAGCCGATTTACATGAAACTCACTGCTCTACCCTTTTCCTCTACTTGGTGCAAACTTCTCTCCACTTAAACGAGATCTTGCTACTTTGTGGGAACACCACCTAATGTCACTGCCATTATCTTATATCTCCGACTTTAGAAATTCTAAATGCAAACACAGTAAGTATTTCAATGTCAATTAACTTAAGTACAGAATAGGTGTCGTTCAAACAGTTGCTGCTCCCACTTGCAGTTGTAGCAGGTACGTCCGGGTATGATTCAATAGCCTCCTACCTCTCCAGCCAAACCTCTCCTCGGATTCTTGAGAGTATGTCTTTGTCTGGTCAACTTATATCAGCTGTATTTTCCTCTTCTAATTGTCGATTTATTGATTGATAAGTGAGACAAAGAGGATCCCATAATCCGTAACTTTCTTTTGTATGTTTGGTGATCTCACGACATGTGAATTTATTGCATTTCTCCATTCATTTGCAATTTATTAAAAGAATCACTATATGAAGTTGACTTAACGAAAGGATTCTTTAAAGGATTTCTTAATGGTAATGGCTGAACTGAACTTCATTTTAAGAAATTTAAAGAGAAGAAAACCAGCATGTTCATCATTATGCGAAGTGTGAAAGGTTGGTTTGCATTGTACCTTACCTGTGCACGTTGACAGATCTATACGGTGAAGTAAAATAGACATTTGGACATTAAATTCACTAAATTTAATAGAATGAGTCGTCTCCTTTTCGATTAGAAATTTCGGAGTTTTGCAAAACAAAATTGAAAAAAATGGAAATCACTTGAAATCTCAATGTGCATGCATTCATTTGGTCGTATTGTTATTTACACATGCAATGAAGTCGGACTTCATAAAATAGTTACGAAGTAGAGAGAAATGATTTAAAATGTCTAATCATATTATCGGACTCAATATGAATAGAACTTATAATCATATTCTCATAATTATAAATTTTTAGTAATTAACAAATATTTAAAAATTTTGAAGAATGTAACATGGGCAAGAGAATTAGGTGAGTAGAGAGGAAACGTTTTTTTTTTTTTTTTGTCAGCGGATAGCCTTAAATATGCCACATGCAGGAGACCAAACAAAGAACAATTACATGCATTTGATATCACTTTGGACAAAGGGAAAAGGGTTTTTACAGGTGGCGTAGCCGCATTGCGGATAAATTTCCCAGGCAGCTCCAAAACATCCGATGACGAACATCTCTTTTTCTTCTGTCTTTGGAGTTTCAAATAGGACGGACGTGCAGGCCTGCCCCTTATAATAGTAGGTGATTCACTATTGAAACGAAGAAAAAGGCTATATCAAGAAAAGGAGGTACCACGAGCCTTCTGCTCCATGCATCTTAGCAGCTCGTAGATTCACCCGTTCTTCCGGCTGAGCCGTTGAAATGATTCAGTTGACAGAGAGGTGCGCTTGAAGTAAGGGATGCGCCGCCCCTATTGAGCTTGGCCCTTTCCCGTAAGGCCTCACCGTGGCGGTATAAGTGCCCTCTTGCTATTCCATATGCGAGGCGCCATCTTAACCTTCCCCGACTAGGACTGCTTCCACACCCGTAGTGTTCGTGATCAAACTCCTCAATTGCGTATCGATTGAAAGGGAGGGCGGCATAGCACCCAACCGAGGGAGTGGTTATGTCTCGTACGTCCCCCTTTATTCTCGACATGCTATGGTGCCCTGAGTTCTTTCGATAGAACTGATATTGAACCGTTTACTCAATCTTGAAAACATCTTCAATTTCTTCTTGAAAAAGAAAAGGATGACTAAAGTTCATGTCCGAGAAATGAAAATATTTCATTAACTACCTAGAAGGTTACAATTATGGTAATGATCCTTTTAGGGGCAAGGAGACCCACTTTAAATAGGAAAACTTCCGAATAGCACCGCCAAGGAAAACTAATTCAATGTTTGAGCCACTTACACGTACTTTGGCTCGTCTTTAACTCGGTTCGTGAGTTTAGTAGGATATTTCATAATTTCGATATTTACCTACCTAAAACGAGCTTCGTTATAATACAAGAAAACACCTGCACATGAATACTCCCACCGACATTATGGAATATGTAAGATGCAAGCACAAAATCAAGCGGGCCATTCTAACCTTAAATTACTTATAGTTGGCGATATTGAGAGTCTAATTCGTGTCATGGACCTAATCTACGCATCTAAGTCTCAGTAGACCAATCTTACGAAGGTTAATCTTCTTTTTTCTAATGAGATCCTCACCCCTCGGTGTCTCCATTAGATAGGTTATCGATTCCATTCTTACACGAGAATAAACATACCTACGCAATTTATCACTAATGTGTCAATAATTGAGACATGTCGAAACACTAATGGAGACACCGAACGTGACGGAGGATCCTTACCCTCTTTTTTTTTTTTTTCATTGAGTAGATATATCTTCCTCAAGGCACCATTGGGGTTAGGAGAACATTTGGGAAATCCTTGAAAGTCATCTAAAAGTTAGTAGTAATTCAAAAGGTTAGCAATAGTTGTTGCTCTGCATCGGTTATTGTTGTTCGAATGGACGGTCGCATGGCGTCCCGAAGACACGTCAAAATCTCGACAAAAACTATATCCTCCAAAGTGCTGGCTTCGATACCGAATTAAGGGAATGATACCCTTCGCGTCCCTCCTGCTGTCCCGACCGATCCCGACAATTTTCACGTACCTTGGCCGCAAATTTCAAAGCGGAAGTAAATATCCACATGGATGGATCATTAGGATGGGGGAAGATTCTCCTAAAATTACCTACTGGGCCAAGGAAATTGTCCACGGGGCAAAAGCTGTCTTTGCATGGGGAGGAGATGTCCCTGGGAGCGGCGAAGTCAAGCAATGATGAGTAGCATCCGTGATTTACAAGCCCAAGATATCATCGTTGCATCTAAGATTTCATCAATTACGAACAAGGTCAAAAGCATATGCTCTCCCCATAGTTCGATACTGTAGTCCGTTTTGCGTTTCTTCGATTGGTAAATATGATCCTATTGGCCAGGACAACGTATCCTTAATAATGTCTAGATGTAGGTAGCATCATTTGGTAGCTTTGTTTGCTCCAACAAGTCAGTGCTCCAAACAAGAATATATTGGAGAGAGAGAGAGACAGAGACAGAGAACTTGCTTGCGTTCTCAGTTCCCTACGCTGCACGGATTGCCCAAAAACTTGGGCTGTCGAACCGTTTCGCAGGTACAACGATCGAAGGAAGCAGGGGCACAAGAAAAGTGGAACGACCACCACACTGTGAGTGAGATCAGAATCCAAATGCTGTCTCCTTCCTCTCTCGTACAAACACACCACGAACCCATTCGTCGTCTTTTCATGAATTCGCATCCTTCACTCTGAGTCCTCTGCATCGTTCTCCCCCCAGCTTCGGAGGATTCTTTACCTTTTTCTCCCATCACCCTTTTCATTGGAAAGAAAAAGATCTCTCCTTTTTCGTTTTCTTTTCTTATTCTTGAGCTCGTGATGGCGGCTTCAATGGCGGCCTCGCCGCTGTGTACATGGCTGGTGGCGGCTTGCACGTCGGTCTCCTGTGAGAACGAGCTCAAAGCGCATCCGCTTCAGTACCCCAGGAGACTTTCCAGGAGGCTGAAAAGGAAGGTCCTTTCAAAATGTTGTAGCGATACAAGCAATGCCCGGTCGCCCATTTCTGGATTGCTGTCATCTTTCTATGGATCGAACATTCAAGGTCTCATGAGTTCGTGTTTGGCTTTCGAGCCTTGTAGTGATTACTGCAGATGTAATGGGCTCTCGTCTCTGTTCGGATCGAGAAATGTTGGCATAAATCGGAAGCAGAAGCGCACAAATCGAGCTCGCTCCTCTGGTAAAGTTCTTTTTTCATGTTAAAGATACATTCTTTAACGATTGCTTGTTATTAGTAGTGTAACATTTGTCCCTGCTTTGGTCTTCATCGTGTACGGGCATCTGGGGTGGGTTTGTTTTCGTTGTTTGATGCGTTTTGATTTTAATATTTGTCTTCGTTTGTGAGTTGCCATGGGCTAGTTTTGTAAGCACCCATTTGGCTTATTCAAGCGTCTTTCATTCTAAAGTGGACGCTTGATCTGATGTCGATGTGGGTTCCTTCGTTCGTTTGTTCTGTGAGAATTTTGATCTGATTTATGATGAGGACGTAATATGCGAATCCAATTTTGATTCTGCTTCATGATTAGGCTTAGAGTGAGATAAAAAACTCGAGATGCGAATATGGGTTTTCGTAATCTAGAAACACACACGGAATGCGCCTGTCCACTTTGCTGGACTGTGCGGTTATTTGTTCTTATGCGGGTTAGAGCAGTATCTTGAAAATTTGACTGCTAGAGTCCAACTTTTTGTAGCGAGCTGTGACTCTAGTGTGGAGAATTCAATTGCAAATATAGTCGGAAAATTTTTTGACTTTCTTATAAAAAAAAAAACCCTTCTAGTTGTTCATGCTTGCTCTAACTCATTAGCTACTGAAAATGAAGTTTTTAAGAAGTGGATGGGGGCACACTGTACCAGTTTCTAGTTTGAAATGCTGTAGAAGATCAGTTATCTGGCATTCTTCTTAAAAAAAATCTTCTCTAAGTATGATATTCCAATTGAATTTGGCGATTTGACTTGTGGTTCCAACTTAACCTTCTGATTCTAACTTTATACAGCAGGGTTACTGTGTTAGAGCAATAGTTGCGGAAAACCTAGTCACTTGACATTGTGAAAGTTTGTGTCCTTTCTTTCTTTTGCTAATCACATGGCAGACTTATGTCGTTTGAGTCTGCCAAATGATCTTCTCTCTGTTGAAATAATCATGATTTTGGCTGGTGCTCTAATGTGAACATGCTCAGAAAGTGATTACTATTTGGAACCACATCTCTTTGCTAGCAGGAAACATACTATGTAGATGACTTAAGCAGATTTCCTGAAGAAAAAATGAGTGGTGATTTGCCACCGCATTTTGACTTGATGCACTTATTCAATTTAAGTTGCTTTCTGTAGCTTCCATGTATGGATTTTATCTGGAGGTCGTTTCAGTACAGTTATGAGTAATGCTGAAAGATGCTAGTGCTGGCAATTGTTTTACTACATTTGCGAGGTGCATTATTTGTGACAAGTTGGTCATAAATACAGGAGAAACCATGGCAGTGGCCTTACAACCTGTTCAAGCAGTTTCAACGATGAAGAAACCTGTAATGAAGCAAAGGCGGGTAGTAGTGACTGGGATGGGTGTGGTAACTCCCCTAGGCCATGATCCGAACATCTTCTACAATAATTTGTTGGAGGGTGTCAGTGGTATAAGTGAGATAGAGACATTTGACTGTGCTCAATTTCCAACGGTAGGTGTTGCCTTCCCCTTCTACTTTTTTTGTATCTAGTTTTTACCTGATGATACCCATGTATGTTTAACAGAGAATTGCTGGGGAGATCAAGTCTTTCTCAACTGATGGATGGATTGTTCCAAAACTCTCTAAGAGGATGGACAAATTCATGCTTTACATGCTCACTGCTGGCAAGAAAGCCTTGGCAGATGGTGGAATGACTGATGATGCTATGAAAAATCTGGACAAAGCTAAATGTGGGGTTCTCATTGGCTCTGCAATGGGTGGGATGAAGGTAACTTGATGCTTTTAGTCAACCTTTATGAAGTTAAGGGTTGCATCTTCTAGCCATTGAGATTTTGAAGAGGATGGAAAATGGAAATAGTCCACTTATTTGCAGCTTAGACATCATTGCCTAACTGTGTCTGAACTCTGAATGACATTTCAGAGATGCATTCATTTAAAATGGAAAGGATGTTTTTTCAGATGCGGCGGTTCACATTCTGATCTAGAGCTTTATTGAGAGCCCAATCAGACTTTATCTGGCCATGTTCTTCTATCTGATTCATCTATTCCTTATTTTGGTACCTTTTAAATGCACAGGTTTTCAATGATGCTATTGAAGCTTTAAGGATATCATACAAGAAAATGAATCCCTTTTGTGTACCTTTTGCAACAACTAACATGGGTTCAGCCATGCTTGCAATGGATCTGGTCAGCCTAATTTTCAATATCTCAATATTGAAATGCATTTTGTTCCGGCTGATTTTTCTGATTATATTTTATTAAACTGAAGGGATGGATGGGCCCTAATTACTCTATATCAACTGCTTGTGCTACAAGCAACTTTTGTATACTGAATGCTGCAAACCACATAATTAGAGGAGAAGCTGTAAGTTTTTTAAATCAAAAGTTGCTTTGTGATGAATCTGCTTCATTTGTGTTGGCTGAGACTTGTTAACATTAAAATAAGTATAGCTGTCCTGGTGACTCAAACTGCATAATTTTCTGAGAATTGTGGGATCTTGCAGGATGTGATGCTTTGCGGTGGCTCAGATGCAGCAATTATTCCTATCGGTATAATTTGCCTCCTCGTCTTTGTCATGTGCCTCACTTAGTCCATCAAAAGCTGCAGTGAGAGATCTTCTCACATTGTCGTTGTTGCCACAGGTTTGGGGGGTTTTGTGGCATGCCGAGCGCTTTCACAGAGAAATAGTCATCCTGCGAAAGCTTCAAGACCATGGGACATTGTATTAGCATCTCACAACTTGCTTTGTTTCCTCTGCATCTTTTTTTCATCCAAAGGATTTAGAAACGTCCACAAAGATCTTTCTAGACCTTTTTCAAAGATTCAATAAAGCTCTGTTTTTTTGGAGGCTGGAAGAAAATGCTGAGTATTGAATGCTAAATTCTTCACTTGGTGACAAGTTTTTTTAGTCTGAAAATAATTTAACGAATTTGAGGAAACGTAAAAATTGAATACCCATTTCTGAAATTTAATTGATGATATGGCTTGTGGTTAAGACTAGTGGAGAGGGAAACACTCTGTTATGAGCCTTGTGACTGTAATTTAATAATTTTGTGAATATGAACTGGAGGCAAGTGCATTATCCCCGATTAAAATGTGAGCATGGCTTTACAGAATCGCGATGGATTTGTCATGGGAGAAGGAGCTGGAGTTCTGCTCTTGGAGGAATTAGATCATGCTAAGGTACCTACACATTTTGTTCCTCTCATCTATGCTGGTGGTCCTGGGTGGTGCTGCTCAGTGCATCCAGTATGTGGTCCTGCACCTGGTCACTGTCTGATCTACAGCTGGGCCCACGTGAATACCACTGGATCAGACAGTCACCGGGTGCATGGTGCACTGCACACCATACTCAAGCCTGGTTATGATTGGTCAGTGATTCAAGATGACATGTTAGTATTTCCTTGTAGAGAAGAGGTGCAAACATTTATGCAGAGTTTCTTGGTGGAAGCTTCACGTCCGATGCTTATCACATGACTGAACCTCACCCTGAAGGTAATTTTTCCCCTTAAATTCTTACTGTCTGGGCAGTGAAGTCTCGACAGTCACTGAAACTTTTTAGTTGGTTTTATCTCTCTTTTCTTTTATTTTCTTCCTCCTCTATCTTTGCTATACACATTCTTTTCTGTTTTGTGGGACCTTGTCTTTGTTAATCTGACCTGTTTTTTGTGGGAGATAGGAAGTTCTGATATGAAATAGAAAAAGTAAGAAGGCCTTTCTATTTAATCATATTATCCTGCCCTTCTTTTGTACAAAAGGAATTAAGAGACCACATCCAAACGAACCTTTGATGAGCGTCAGAAATTTTTGGTGTGATTTATGTGTTCTTTTCGGTTTGTGGTCAAAATTTTTTTACATTCACTATAATATAGCTCATGGGGTCAACCATGGGTGTAGCCCTGTAGCATCATTCATGGTCATGGTCTTTGGTGTAAAATCACAAAGTACTTGTACTGATTTTTAGGTTGCATCTATTATCTTCTTGACAGTCAATGATCATCAACTTTTAAGACTTGCTCCAGTGCACATCTTATCTTGTTACGGAATCAAAACTTGAACTCACGATCTGTTCTCTAAGCAGGGGTGGGCGTTACTCTCTGTATCGAAAAGGCCTTAGCTCAGGCTGCAGTGTCTAGGGAAGATGTAAACTATATAAATGCTCATGCTACATCTACTCTAACTGGAGACCTCAAGGAGTACAAAGCTCTTGCCCATTGTTTTTGCGTAAACAGTGAGGTAATGCAGATGTAAATTCTTTGCTAATTTATGCCAAGGTGTATCTTTACCAAATTTTGGTGCCTTTAAGATTACCCATTTATGCAGGTAAAAGTGAATTCCACAAAGTCCATGATTGGTCACCTACTTGGAGCTGCTGGTGCTGTGGAAGCTGTGGCGGTTGTACAGGTATTAGCCTTTTCACTCTAACTGAGCTATGCAAGATTCACGGGAGAACTTTAAAAGTGCCTTCTTGGAGTTGTCAGATCTGATTAATGTCCTTGTTATAGTAGATTGAGTGTACATACAATCTCACTATTTCTCCATGCTAAAGATGAGACTTATTGGACTGACCAGAATTTCATTTAGTTGTGGTTCTGTCGATTTTACTCTAGTTTTGGGTGTGGATATGTGTTCTCAATGCAGGCAATTAGAACCGGGTGGGTTCATCCCAATGTTAATTTGGAAAACCCAGATGAAGGAGTGGTACGCTTTCGCATTTCCTGTACTACGCTCTTCGTCTCCAATGTTAATATTTTGGACATTGAGCATTAACTGTGAAAATCAATTAGGATCCAAGCATGCTGGTTGGCCCAAAGAAAGAGAGACTAGACATTAAGGTGGCTTTGTCTAACTCATTCGGATTTGGTGGACACAACTCATCAATACTATTTGCCCCGTACAAATGAATCATCCTTGGCGGGCTTTACGGTGCAATAATCGAGCCGTAGGTATGCTTCTTGGCGCTTCATATTTCTGTCTCTTTGGCCACTTGATAAGAGATCCAAATATTTTGGGTAAACAAATGAAACTTGTTAGAGCAGGGGACTCCACATTGGTCCAACTCTGATGTCTTTTTCCTCTTGTCGGATGTTTTTCAGATGGATGTTGGCATTATAGAATGTGAAGATGTTTAGAGTACACCTAGGATGCCGGATGCTCAGCCATAAGTAACCTCCTTGCACTCCATGGATAGCTGTCATATACAAATGGGATTTTGTCGGACAGCACAATGGAGAAGAATCCAAGGCCAAGACATGTCGCTCGTCATACTCATTTGCCAAAATTGTTATTGTGAATTATTGCTAATCATCTGTAGCCACACTAGGGCATGATGCAGGGAGGTACACCATGCTAACTTCTCGTCTTTCTTTGTATGTGAACATATATCGAAAGACTAGAATGTTGTAGAGATCAGTTTCTGCGAGTTATCATCCTGCAATTCTCTTCGCTATTTTAGATTTTCCTTGGCTCCATCTGCTGCTCTGTTTCTTCAATTTCAAATTTTCTTGCCCCCTCCTTTCAATGCTTTTCCCAGTGGTTAATGGGATAACATACCATTGGCGAGTATAAAATCCAAACTGAAAAGACGTATAAATTTAGGGAACTGGACCAAGATATAAGTTGAAATGACAAGGTGGCCCCGGCATGGTCCATAAGGGCCCGGGACATGGATAATGCCTGTTCGCCGTGCCAATCCTTGGGTTAGCTCACGGGCCAGGCCCCAAGCAGCCCCTCAGGCTGCCTGCAACACATTCGAGTTTGCACTAGGATTTTAGGGTGTTTTCCAATTTTGAACAAAAAGAACTAGTTTATTAGAGAGGGGGGACAACACGGGCAGACGCATATGTTCAGGATGCAGGTGACAGATGCTTAGGCGGTTCAAGAACCGTACTAACAAAATTGTTCAGCCTATTGCATCCGTACTTAAAATTATATGTACAGCAAAATTGCACCATAAACCAATTGGTCTACGACTCTAGCACCAGGTATCTCACAATTTTCTGCGCACTAATTCGCACAATCGCAAGCTCTCGAATGAATCCACTGTGCTGGACATTGTCACAGTTTCTATTCACTTGCCTTTCTTTTTGCCTGCTTTATTTGCCCTCTTTTTTGACTTGGTGCTTTTGACGGAGAGGGAGCTCGAGGCACTCTTGCCTTCAAGCATTTTCGTCATCTTCACGACGCTTGCCATCCCTCTCCTCGCTGCTGCCCGATGCTCTGGTCTCCGGCTCATCATCTTACGATCAAGAGGCCAGTAGGCATAGGGCTCAAGCTTGTCTTTCCTCGTCAAGTCTCCACGAGCTTTCTTACTAGCATACTCATTCCCTGTGTATGCCCAGCCTGATTCTGACGTTTTTCTACGCTTCTGGGCTTTCCTTGAAGAGTCTTTGGAAAGATAACTACCAGCTTCACTCCTGGAATCTGAATCTGGGACGGCTGCCGAGGATTTCTTTGACCTTTCTCCCTCATGGATTACTAGACGACCTTCGGAGTCTATCTCTAAGTCATCATCAGACTCTGCCTTCCGTTTGCCTTGCTGGGATCCTCTAAGTGCTGACCTCATTTTCGGCCGATCAAGCAAATCGAGAGGTTCATCCTCCAATTGGTCCATAAGGTCTTCTGGCAGGCTCTGGGCAGATCTATGCAATCTCTTGGACCTAGACAAATTGAACATTTGTATAAGTGCAATGGTAGGATGATAGCTAGCTATCTAAACATTGGACAGTCTAAAAAAGGCTCTTCAACAATACAAGTGAACTGAGATGTATCAACAAGGCAAATGGTTCCAATTTTTCAGCAAAATAAACAAAGTAGTTCACTCAACAGTGTAACAGAAAGCTCTTCAAAAAGATAAGTGAAATGAGATGTGCATGAATGAGGAAAACCTTCCGTCTGGCTCAAATATGCACAAGCTGCTAATATTTTGTGCAGAAATGTCTCGCCCACCTATAACACATGCATAAAATTTTTGCAAGAGTGCAGCATCAAGTACCCACCGGAATGAAGTAGCCTTTGACTTCAACAATGAGGCAGCCCTGCTCCATGTGCCAATATCTGTCTCACCGTCCATATAATCAGTCTCACCATCTGTGCTGTCTTCATCACCAGAATCAGAAAATATCTTTGTATGATTCCATCTGCTAAGCCTGACGAGAGAGAGAGAGAGAGGATAGGTACAGTTAATAATTCCAATGGATGTGGTGAAATAATGTAAAGGGGGCAAAGTTGACTGATAACAAACTCTTTCCTAACAGTATATGCTACTTTGATTTTACTGATCTAGATCTGTACTAGATGTCTCATGCATCTGCGTTTATGTTTGCAAATTTGCTGGACTAAAGCATGGTAATCATCAGCCAGAAAATAAGAGGCATAAGACTAGTCCGAGCCTGCTTGCTGCCGCTTCAATCTTTCCAATTCGGACATAGTTCAGAGGACGCATAAAATCAGCATGAGAGAGAGAGAGAGAGAGAGAGAGAGATTTCAAACATCCATAGTCATGTATAATGAGAATTCATTTACTAGTCCAGCCTAAGATGGTATGTCTTAAAGAAACCAAGCATCCTTTCCTGAATTAATTGGAAAAATGCAATTAACCAAGCTAGAGGATTTTTTCGATTCAAAGGCCCTGCACAATTACGGGTATATCTTATTTCTCCAAGTCACACTGGAGATAGCAGAGGTCTGAACAGAGTGCAGGATGATGCTCAATGGAAAGTTTTACGATTAGAAATGGAAAACTATGCATGCCTGTGCCCTTGCTTTCAGAGAGAGAGAGAGAGAGAGAGAGAGCAAACTAAACACAATTACATACTCACCCTGAAGGATTAACTCTGAAGGATCGTGATCCAGAAGATGATCCATTCAGTTAGTGGTAAAATGCTGCAGACTAAAACAGACCTATGTATTTAATCCCCCACCCCCACCAAAAAAAGAAAGAAGAAGAAGAAAAAGGGAAAAGAAGAGTAATAGCAATCCCATGCAGTCATAGGACGCCTTTTTATCCAAGCAAAGTCAATTCAGAAGTGACATGCAGAAAAAGTAAACAGCAGAATCCACCAATCTGAATTTGCGTGCATTTGAGAGAGGGAGACAGACACACACACCTGGATGTGGTGGCTTTGGACAGATGAGATCTACTTTCCTCTGAATTAGTTGCCCGTTTCCTCTCCTTTCGCTCCTTGTTCTATATGGAGAAACGGTTAACAAAAAATTCAGAGGACACTAGATAAAATTGCACGGGAAGATGATAAAAGTACCTTTCTTATATTAGTAAGGAGTTTCATGTGTTCTTCAGGCATTACAGCCTTTACAGCATCCAAGCCACATTTCTTGACTAGCATTTCCAGGAGGACTTTAACCTATTGAAAAATAGTAAGCAGAAGAATCAATCCTTGCAGTAACATCACTTAACAGCTCACCCGCAGCATGATGGGGCGAGATTTTCCCAGTATTGCAGTAATCAGATAAATACCAACCAATGATGCTGAATCTAGCCATCAAATAGACAGCCAAGGAAAAACTTGTTCAATGATTCAACAGGGGAAAAGAAAAACCAGCTGCAGCTCCATTATATCTCTACACTTATATCCCTTATTAAGCAGCTACCTACATATGGAAGAACGTAAAACATATGGTTTGATATCAATGCGAAGTTCATATTAACATTTTTCGACAGTCAAATTGACAATAGTTAGCTTGTTTAATTAGGTAAAAACATTTCCATGAACATGAAACCCTGGTAAGGGTGTGACCTCATCCTCTATAACACCAAGCAACTTTAAGGAAAAGGATTACTAGCTTCCACAGCTCAGAAGAACTCCAGAAATAGTAACACACTTCAGAAAAGAAGAAAGCCTGCTTCTTCCAAGAAAATATAGAACAGAGGAAACATATGACTTAAGAACAACAAAAACCTTGCAGCATAAGACAACTTAATTTAAGAAAAAAGGAAATAATTTGAAACCTTTGATTTAAAATGATTTTTTGTGTTATCTTGCCACTTCAACAAGCCTTCCACCATGCCCCCTAAGTGCATCTGCAACCAATCTACTTGAGATTTGGCAACCAGTACCTTCAGAAGACCTAAATTTGCCTGCATAAGTGAACCGATTCCATGAAGCCAATCATTCACTATTACAATAAACCAACATCCACACAGACATAGAATGGAACTTACCTTAATTATTTCTCTATTCTTTCTCCGAAGAAGAAGAAATGTGGAAGGAAGAACATTGTATGCAGTTGAGACAAGATCTGTGAACTCATAAGCCAAGCGAGCCAAGCCTTTTGCTGCAGCACTGATCATATGAGGAGTTTCACCGGCCAAACCTCCAGCTACCTGCTCCAACAGCATAGCTAAAGAGTAAGTACTAATCATTATTACGCTTGATCAATTTTCAGAACTGATATCCCCCAGACAGAAGGCAACTTTAGCAAAAGCTGGTCATATAAAACCTGGCCAGAAAACTGGCACTTAGCACATATGTCAACTTAGAATGTCAGCAATCAACAACCAGATAGACTACACACCATGTTAAAAAATTGAAGCAAGTTCTCCTTTGTTCCACCCTTTTCTTCATCACCACATGCATGCCCAATTTCCACAAGGATGTCATATGCCCTGTTTCTAGTCTTCTTGTTAGCCTGTAAAGGCAAAATATAATTTAATAAGCATCTTATCAGGAACCTGATGAAACCAATCAAAAAAAGAACAGTGGATGTATCATATAAAGTAACAAAAGAACTATAATTAGTCAACATAAAGTACCTCTTTCAACGCCAATATTATCTCAGTTAAGAATGAACAAACGATCTCAGGTTTGGTTTGGTCTGAACCATCCTATAAACAAGGAAGACTTTTAAGTATTTTATCCATCAATAGATTATTGAGATGTTTGAATAGATTGGAAGAAGGTTTTATCGTATGTAATCAAATGAAGAGCTAGAGTCTCAACCTTACAAAGATGGACTATAAGAAAGTACAAGCATTCGAGCCTATAACGTTTGGCTGAGAAATGACATGTTGGTAGCACTTCAACCATAAGCTTCAGCAACTCCTCGAGCTTTGATGAAAGAAACCTTTCATAATTCTTGGATAAACAGAAAACACAACAAAATTGTAAGGCAGTAAGCAACACAGACAATGTTTGTGAAATAAAAGCTAAACACCACAAAAACTCACGATCATCAAGCTAGGGAGTCAGATTAAGAATTTCAAATAGGGTTCCTAATGCCTTTCATTCAAAGATTCAAATAAAACGCACAAAAGGAATTGTGTTTTTTCTAAGGCAGGTAAAAGAAGATTCGACCAATTAGGACTTGGAGTCTGGGTTTAGATATGCATAAACTGTCTTGCTGTCAACAATGAACCCAATTCTGTTCCATCCCATGCATCATTAAAATAAGTATAAAGTTCTACTATTTTTGGATTGTTATAGAAAAAACTTCATCATTGCATTCAATGGAATGCAGACATAAACCGAACCAACAAGATAAGTACCTTAAGCATTACCGAAAGAACTTTGTATGCCTTCTTTTGGATAACACCATCTGCGTCCTGCAATGAAGCCTCAAATTTCGTTACCCGGCCCTGTAGGCTGTTGTTCAAATCATCTTGAGTAAAACAAGGGATAGCATAACTAGGTAGATTCACTGACTAACCTGCAATGCTGGCTGTATAGCTTTAAACAGAACATCGACCTCTGCAACATTCAGTCCAGGCAAAAGAGAAGCAGCCAAGTCGAATAGCTTTCCCCTGCACATATTGTGAACAAAAAGCTAATTGGTCAGTGAATCCAGTATCTGCATTCACTTTTGCTGAAAGATTACCAATGCAAATAGGATAAAGGAATAACATCAAACTGATGCAACTAAACACAAGCTGTAAAAAAACACATGAACTAGAGTGAAGTGAAGGACGGACCGAAGAACAGAAGGTGAACTTTCATTGGATGAATCAGCACTTCCCATGGAGTTTGGCTTTCTAGAATCACGCACTTTTGCAGCTTCCAGAGTAACTTTCAGTAGCTTCTGCATTGTACTTGTATATAGTCTTGATATTACTGCTTTATCTGCTATAGGAGACAGTGCAGCAATTGTAGACTGCATAGAGTGCAAATAAAGTCACTATCAAGTATCAACCCATCTAATGACAGCGCCAAACAACACACAGGTTTTAGAACAAGACTTGGCAACACTTGTTACAAATCTCAAAGCACAGTTTTTTCATCAAATACTATAACCAGGGCCATTTCGTTGGTAAACAATACACAAACATGCTCAGCTCCTACTATTCTTTACTATCAACTCATACAATGCATATGGAAGCACGCAGTTCATTAGATCTAACTAAACAAGAAAAGTTATAGTACCTGTAAACAGCCACCGTCATCGTTTTTGGAATTCAGAAAGATTCCAGACAAAACTGACAGAATTTCACGAGCAGATGACCTCAGTGCACTCAAATTATCAGTGGCAACCTGCAGAGTGTAACGAGACACAGATTTCTCGGCAGATGTACCAAACTCAGTGCCTGAAGATTCATCATTTTCATCCAAAACCCTCTTATTCTGATCAATGAGTAGTTGCAGGCTGTAACATAATACACCACGAACATCAGGTTCTTCACGAAGAGCTCTACATAATGCATTCTCCAAGTCTTTCAAACTTTCAGCTGTATCCACAGCATAGTTGCAAAATGATGGCAACAGGGACCATAAAGAGAATACAAGGGCATCTGCACTTCTAGCTGAATAGACACTTCCTTCCAGCTCAAGCTGGCAAAAGTCATGTGTGACTAACGGAACAAACAAAAGGAGGCAAATTTTTTAGCTGAATCTAGCTCCATACCTTACGTGCTTTCTGTTTTATTAGACCAACTGAATCCAGAACTGATTCGACGAAATAGCTCAAGTGGGCACCTACAGTGTACTGCTTTAAAACTGGGAAGAGCCAGACATTAACCTCAGATAGGTCGTCACACTCCAGATTGAGGGGGAGAAGGCTTAAAAACATTTCAGGACCAAGGGCGACAAGTGCCGATCCAACACATTCATGCAACTACACCACAACCGCATTTATAAGTCAACAGGCAGTAATCAGAATAAACAATACTTTGTTTGACCATGAACAGAAGTGAGAATCAACCAAGCATAAATCTCAAGTGGAAATCCTAAATACAATTCATTCCCATTAAATTTCTGGAAGCATTGGACTGCTCACCAGCTCAAATCAGATTGTGGATATTGAACTGATAGATGACTGCATACAGATCCACAAATAATTTTATTGATATCTGAGAGAGAGAGAGAGAGAGAGTGCACAAGTAAATGTTCATGTGATAAACATTTCCAGTTGGGAAAATTAAATACCAAAAATATGCAAAATCAAATTACCACATTCCTTCCACAATCCTTTCCAAAAACCAATATCCCAACAGGTGAAAGGTAAAACAGTGCCAAGGAAACTGCTGAGACTTTTGCTTAGAAGACAGAAATGCCACTAGTATAGAGAAGCACGCAACTCCCCCAAATGTCAACATTCCCAAATGGAAACGCATGCTGAATCGCAGTATGAAGTTACCTACATAATCTAGAAAGATTTCTGCCAAGTAATAACTGCAGTTTAATATAAACGTACCTGTTTCCTGTAAGGAAAATCTTCATCAGGCAACTTCTGTATGTCTCCCAGGCTCTTAAGCGTTCCTCTCAGAAGATAAGAAGCACTATGTCCTGAAAAAGAAAAGTTTTTGAATTTTGGGTAGCTTGTTTACAAGAAAAAGTCAAAACAGATCATTTATGCGAGCACAGCATACACAATGGAAGGTGAGAATGGGACTCATTTAGATTATTCCAGTATATAGCAAAGAAACACCAACCATGGGAAATAAGAGAGTTGACGAAACAAGTTTACCACAGTACTGCTTGGAATAATAATTATTTCTTAGGATTATAGGACTAGCAAACTGCATCCACTTTGCTAAGAAGTCACCCCGTTACAATTTATACAACTTTCAGCGTAATAAATTATAACAGAGCCTGGGAAAATGAATTTATCAGTTCAGCTCAAGAGGGAGAGAAAGAATACCTAATTTTGTAAAAGTAGCTGAAATAATTTGGAAGGCTACATCCCAGACAGCACTAAAACGATAATCCAGCAAACTCTCAATAGTCACACAAATTCTTTCGATGCAAGTGGGTCCAGACTTTCTTGATTCTGTGTTTGCATGTATCTTGATCTGCTCCACTCCCTGATTGATCAAATCTTCGTCAATGCAAGAGTCTATGAGACTCTTGAATGTTTCTGCTGAAGCAAATATGGCTTCCTCATGCTCAGATGGCAGAATCTCTGCCAAAGCAAAGAGGGAAACATGAGATAGCATTCATTTTGTTCCCTCTCGTGAACAAAGAAACTAAACACTGACTAAAACTAGAAATCCAAGACGTGTCAAAATGCAAATTGAGCTATTATTTCTTCAGATGTAACAGAGGAGGAGTTGTTGGAACTGATGACTCACCTCTAAGTGCATTGAATATCAGAGGGAGCTTAACAATGCACATTTGCCGATTCAAGGAATAAACTTTTCTCATTCCAGCATCCAGTAAACGAGCAGTGAAAGTCATCCCATCCACAGATGTTTCGCTTGCGGATACTAAATGAGCTAATGAGCATAACAAATCAAGCAGTGCCTCAGGAGGCACTTCTGAAGTTGGACATAGACAAAGAGCACTCAAACCATCTGTTATGCGCCTAGTAACAAGGGGCTGGCGAAGTTCCAAAAGGGTTTTGTAGTACTTAAGAGTATTGCTTGTATACTTCAATGACATGAATGGTAGACACTCTTTCAAAGAGTCGAGAACATAAAGGACTTCCTGGGCTCCCCTAGATCCTTCTGCAGCATCCCCTTTTGATCCACCGGCAAGCAGTAGAAATCTTTCAAACGTGCTCGTTAATCCTTCACTTGCAGGCGCTGCTGCCGGCGTCCTGCGAAAGCTTTGCAAAACATCCCGTAGACAGAGGTGCGATTGCCTCCTTATCTGTCGAGCATAAGCAGGAAAAGCATTTTCATTACTTTAGCTTCGTGCATCGAACTATCGCAAGAGATGAACCACAGACAGAAACTGCTCCGTTTGAAAATACAGAGGCCACGCAAAAAAAAAAAATCACCTTCGGATTGGAGTCGGTCACAAAACCGAGCAAGACTCCGTACAATTGCGCCACGCTGGACCAATTCGCATCCTTTGAAACGCTCAGCAGATGCGAAACGCACTTCAAGCCCGAACCCACCGCTCCAGGAGGCAAAGAACCGCCGCGGACCACCTTGAGAACTAGCACCGACATGTACTGACTCCTCTTCCTCACGACGGAAGCGGCAACCTTAGGCAACAGCAGGCAAAGTATCGTCACCAGCGATTCGACGACATGGCCCTGAGGAGGGTCGGGGCCACGGGAGGCGGAGAGGAGCTTGTCGAGCGACGAGCAGGTGGCGCCGAAGTAGGCGATTGGAGTGCGAGGCAGGTTCTGGTCCTTGAGCTCCTGGGACATGGCGCCGATCACGGCGCAGAGGCGCTGGTGCTCGTCCTGCGTGGAGCCGGCGTAGCGGGCGCGGATCGAGCTACAGAAGTCGTCCTCGACGGCGGGGCCGTGGGGAGGTGGCGACGCCGCGTCGAACTCGATGCCCTCCATGGTCGGCGAAGAGGCGGGATGCGAGCGGCGGGGGGCAGCGAGCGAAGCTCGAAGGTTTAATGGCGGATGCAGAGGAAATTCTTGGTCGGTCGGGTGGGAGGGAGAAGATGATGATTGAAATTTAGGGTTTATCAAATGGGCCTGAGCAAAGGCTCGACTGACAATGCTAGGCCCAGCCCAACTAAACCAGTCATGAGGCCCAACTTTTTGGGGTTCTAGTAGCGGCAACGGCCTCTAAAAGATTTTACCTGGGTCTTGTGGGCCACTTAGACTTGTTGAATACATCAGTGTCGTATAGAGTAGAGATGCCGAATGGGTCGGCCAGCACTAGGGGTGAACATGGTCTAGGTTGACGATTCCCACCTAGAACCGGAAACCGCTCATTAGTTCCATAGATCCATTTGGAAACTGGACCGTCAATTCGATCCGATTCCCGGGTGAGTTCATGGAACTGGTCCCCAATCTCTACAGATTCACAATCATACTATAAACATGATGACCGAGTCTATTTTCCAAAATTATTCGCTAACAAAGGCTTAAGGAAGTGCAGAATCACCCAGAGTCACTGTTAGAGCAAGAGCAAAAAGGAATGACAAGCCAAAAATTGACTAGTCTTGAACTAAACTTCAACTTAATTTGAAGCACTCGAGGTTGGAAAATCAAATTCGCCAATAGTAGCAAAAAGAATGAGTACCCTTAAGTAGAAAATTTCACTCAGTTGCGAGTCTACTACTCAATGACAAAATTGAAGGCAAGGTACGAGCTTGATGCAAGATGTGAGGGATATGCGAGGAAGTGCCGGAGGAGAGGAGTAAGGCGAGAACAAGATGCAAGATGTGAGGGAGGGCCGAAGGTGAGGCAATTGTAAGTTTGCGACTCAGCAATAGAGTTGAAGGCATGGCCACATAAAACTCTCACGGCAATAGTGAGATGAGGCTAAAGTTTCTTCTTTTTGTTTCTATTTTGAGGACCACAAGATGTGAGTAGGACTTCAGGGTAAATGGCAAAAAGCAAGTGAGAATGACTCGCTTTTCACTAAAAGTGAGCTGGAATTTTCTTTATATATATATATATATATATATATATATATATATTTGGGCGGGCAAGTGGGCAGTTTCACACTTGGAACTAGACCAGTCTCTATAGGAATGTTGGTTTTGGGCCGGTTCGGTTCGGTTCCAGGCGGTTCCCGATTTTTTTGTACACCCATAGCTAGCAATGCTCGGCGTTGTAGCAGGTGGTGTCGCCCTAGCCCGTTTGTGGAGCGAGCCATGCTTAGGCATGGCCAGACATGTGATCTATCGTTTCGTGCTTGGGCATATCCGCATATTTTAGTGGCCAATGGCTACTGATCATGGGCCCCTTGGGACACAAAGGGATTTCCGGCCAAAATTGGCTAAATAGACTTAATTGATAAATTATGAAAATATTTAAGACTCAATTGACACAATTAAAATATTTATAACTGAATTTGCAAAAGTGTAATAGATTTAGGACTTTTTGGACAATTTTCTCTATAGATAAATGGGGAAAAATGGCATGTGTCAAGCTGAACCATCCCAATCCATGGGCCCGGGCATGGCCCATAACATGGGCCTCATACTATACTAGGCCAACGTGTTGTGTTCGGCCATCTCGGCACGCCCCCAACGCATTAATCTGGGTTGGCCCGGCCCATTTCGCACCCCTAGCTGTCAAATTGGTGCAGCCACGACAACAGGCAATAAGAAACGAAAATTTTTGAGTGGTTATTATTAACCATATCTTGATGCAAAATAATTAATTATTAGCGCACACGAAAATTTGAGCATTTATACTTTTGTTCCCTGTTAGAAATACTTTTCATTATCGAAAAACAATACAAGTAAATATGACGAGTTCTCACAACCACTCAAAATGACCCTTTTACAAGTATCAGAGCCGTCACGCGGTGAGGAGCAATAAGTTATTCTATTCAAAAGATGCCTTAAACAATCATTGGCAAATGGTATATTGGAGGTCGTCTTAGACACCACGCCGATCTCCATTTTATATGACGAGTCCTTTCATCTCAAGCTCGACAAATAATCATATGAGCACACGAGGGCTAATACTTCCACTTGGTAGCCTCGAGGCGAAAGCACGAATCCGACAATTCGAACTCGAGATTCAAATCTAGAAAAGACAGATCGCAGAAAATGAACGCGAACGGCTCGTGCCATCTTTAGAGAAACCAAACATGCAATGGATATTCCGAAAGACCAAACACCAAACGAGCGAAAGGGTCTAGATGCTCATCCCGTGCTCCAAGGCTAATCGAAAGTCCATGTCCTGTCCGGCGCTCAAATTTGAACCAGACGTAAACGATCACGACAATGAAGGGGGCAATCCTTCAACGACAGCGAGATCATTGCAATTATGGGTGATGTTGCTGACAAATGCAAGTGAGGACAGAGACTGGACATTGGTCGGAAACATCATCTGGGTGAGACTGATGACAAGGCCTCGCGGTCCCTCTCAATCTCGTCTGGTGGCCGCCGGTGGCTTTGGCCCCTCGTTGTGGCGTCCCGTGTGAAAGACGATGTAGCCCACAAGTGTGGATACCCTGACATTTTTGGTGGCTGAAGAAGGATAGAGAGTGTGCATTGAGCGAGAATGCCCGAAAGCCAATTTTAATGTGGTGCAACGTTGTCCCGTTGAGAGACAAATTGCCGATGGTCCCTTTCCTGGGTATGCCTGTGTGGTTGTCATTATGTGGTGTGAGGGCATTGTAGAGGCGACAGTTGCCCTAGCCCTCATCCGGATTAAAACAGGTCAATTTTAGCCGTCAATCATGCGAGTTCTATGTGAGCCCGATTGCGTGAGTTGCCCAAAAGCCGAGTTTTATGTGGTCCAATGTCCCCATCGAGAGACGAATATCCGAAGATCCTTTTTTGGGTACACTCCCGTCGTTGTATAGGTGCTATTGTGCATTTATTATCTAAAAAACTGATTCAAAGAATGAGACTTTCCCTTATACTTATAGACTGACTATCAATTTCTTCCACAACCGATGCAGGATAACCCCAACAATCTCCCTCTCACGCATTGGGCTCTAGGTCGAAGCAACAACAACGTATTTATCGTGTGAACGTTTGGTTCAGACTTATTACTAACTTGAACTTTGATACCATGTGAGATTTTTTGGAAATCACTACAATCATTTTAAAACCTTAAGTTGATGTGATTTAAATATTTAAATATTTCATCAATATAGATGACAGTTGCCTGGACCAAAATCCACGTGGGAATGGGTCGATCTCAGCCATTAATCGCACGAGTTTTTGTGTGAGCTCAACTTATGAGATTTTCACTATCATTGATCGAATTGTATCCAATTTACAGATTCAAGTCGAAACAAATTTTTGTTTTTCAGTCCTAGAGACCAAGAAAAGCGTCGCTTGTGCTCCGTGTAAAGCTCTATTTACGGTCAATAGAGGTGGGCTTAAACTAAAGTAACGTCCTAACATCCCCAGTTTAGGAGCAGTAACAAGAGAATTAGGTGGGCAACCTAAGCAGCTAGTCTCATCAAAAGCATGCGCAGCGCAACAAAACACCGGCCTCTTCCGAACTACTGTTTGGCAAGAATTAGGGAATTCTTGTCCCTTAAGATTGCCTTGACCAATGAAATCCAATTTCCCCCTCTTCTGCCATGAGCGACTGAGCTTTGGCTTTTCGTGCATTCCAGGCACCAGCAAGACATATTGTCAAGCAAGTACACTACACTCAAAGAGTAATAACTTGCAGGCTGAGGACAATCCAATTAATATGCAAAAAAACGTCTTATTAATGAGTGCTCAGTGGGTTCTCAAAACCATGCTTAATAAGGAGATCTTTTTTATTTTCAATGCGCTGATTATATATAATAGGAGGGAAAAAGTGCACTAAGAATAATAAGTTTCTCTATTTGGGCATTTGACAACTGCTCTATGGATACTTACCAACAAAATCGTGAAGTTAATATGTGATGAGAAATAGGTGCAACAAAAGTTGTCGAAAAGGCGGAAAGCTTCTCCTCACCTTCTCAATACGCATGACAAAATAGCAAATCTTCAAACAATTCCAACTTCAGTACCCATTTCATTAGTTCCGCAGGTTCCACACTATCAAGTGTCCATGTCGAATTGCTGGAGGAAGAGAATACTTCAGTAGCCCGTGAGCATTATCCAAATTACTAAAACGCGGTCTAAGAAGTCGGAACTACATCGCGGGGCCGATTCTATTGGCAAAAGTCAGAGCTATTGCAATGACAACCTCGAGTCCGCCTGTTCAGATCGAGCTAAATGGAAGAACTTTGATTTCGTTTACGGGTGAATTGGCAAAAGTTTTTGGAGCGAAACGAAATCTTCCCTCATTTGGGAGGGCTAATTGGCATTCCCAAACAAATGGAGGGTCTAACCGCAAGGAACTAGCCAGCCATCAACGAAGGAATATGCCCGGAAAAAGAGTATTCCCCTGAGCCCACGGACCAAACAGACGGACATAGTAAAAGCTTGACCAGCAAACTGCTAAGCACTTAACACGTGCCTTCTTGTTCCCCACAATCTCTGTAACTATCTCTATCTCCACGGGACTTTTTGTTATGCTGTTGAAAGACCGAACAATTTCGACCAAAAAAAAAAAAAGGGCAGAACAAACAGCAGCAGAAGAAGAATCTAATAGTGGGTATGTGCGAGAATTCTGGGGGAGAGATTGTTTTTTCTTAGATGGGTGTTATGATTTTCTTGTTTTTTTCCCTTTCCATCTAAAAATTTCTTGGTTGAACGTTAATGGGTGTTGCCAAAATTCGATTTTGTATTTCGGAAGACCATTTAATCCTCACCAAACAAGTTCCTTAAATGGTGGGTTCATTGAACGAACTCCGATCTACAACCCGAATTCAAAGAGGATCTGGCTCATGCATGCCCAGGATCAAAGAGGAATTGGCTAAGGAGAGGGCAAGAACAGAAGCTGCAACTCGAGAGCATTGCATTCATGTCGTCTCTGGTTTTTTGGCTGTTCTAACCAACAAGATTATGTACAATTAATTACAACCTCAAATACCAAATAAGCTCCCACAGATAAAAATTACACTGCTGATCCTGAACCACCGCCGAGCTGTTATTATCGCACGAATTACCCAGCTACCACCAGGCTTCTGGCTCCACGTTACACCTACCACACAGCACAGCCTGAGCTGTCCCTCCTTCCGCTGCCGCATCTGCTCTCGTCCCACAGCCTCACCACCGCCCCGTTTATCACCCCCGTGTCCTGACACCTGTACCACCACTTCTCCCCGTTCCTCGCCTTCAACACTCTCTCCCAGCTCTCCCACCACTCTCCTCCCCCGCAAGAACCGCCCTCCCCGGCGGCGTCCTCCTCCTCCGCCGCCGCCTCGCGCTCACGTTTGCCGTCGTCCTTGTAGTAAGCCGTGAACTTCCTCCTCCCTCTCGTCACTCCGTCGCCCAGCTCGCTCCCTGGATAGCCGGCCGACGTCGAGGCCGCTCCCGAATGATCGGCGGCTGCCGGTGCGGATCTCTCGGCGACATCGGCCGGTCGCCTCTCCGGGATCGGCCCGTCCCCGCTGGACCTGCTGATCGCGCCGCCATCGCCGCACGGCTCGCGACGTCGCCGGACGGCGGAGGAGCCGGCGGCGGCGGCGGCCCTGATGCTCCACACGCTGACGGCGGCGGTCACGACGGCCACCAGCGTCCAGAGGTTGCTGGCCACCGTGAACAGCCCGAAGCTCACGTACTGGAACGCGAGCGCCTCGACCCTGGAATCTATGGCGTCGTTCATCGTGTCTCCTCTTCTTCTCCGCTCGCCCAGTCCGGCGCGGCGGCAGCGGCGGTTTCTCTCGCTGTGGGAGTGAAGAGAGATGGGCGAGCGACGAGCACGAGGGTCGGGGAAGGGCGGAGGGTGGGTATATATAGGGTGGAGGGGAGAGAGAAGGGGGCAGAGGAACGCGAGCCGTCGGATGGAGCAAGTGGCGATAGGATCTGATGGAAGATGCCGAGAATCGAGAGGCGAGATGCCAATTGCGAAGGTAGATGCGGGGGCAGCCATACTACACCGGATTTGTGCGCGAGATCTTGACGGACACGTGTGGACCGGTGAGTGGCCCGTGGGTTGGTTTGATGGCGGACGCACCTGATGCTGACCCACGGAGGAATGCGTCCGCACATCAGGCTGTGCTCGCGTGTGCGCGCGTGTGCGCGAGGTGTCATACGTACGAACAACCGGAGATGGCTGATGGGGGGTGGGGCCCAGCAGTTAATGATCATGATGCGTCCGCCGCAACACGTTATAAATGAAAGGGGTAGTGTGGGAATTTTGAACACTCGGTGCTCTAGAGGCTCTTTGATCTTCGCCGTTTGATCGGATCTAAATTAATACGCGTGCGTCATCCCTTCGTTTGGATCCGTATAGGGTGCGCGTGAAATGTATTTCGAAATAAAAATTTTGTTCCAGAACATAATGGTGTTTATTAAAAAATTTTCAGAATACATTCTGAAAAAATTTTTACATCCTAAAATAAAAATACGTTTGTTAAAAATACTTAATTCCAGAATGTATTATTGATTTCAGAATAAACTTTTGACAAGAAAAAGATAAGTTAGTTTTTGTAGCTTCTTGATTCTGGAATACATTATTCCTATTTTCTCATAATTTTTTTTAAAAAATGCATAAAAATTGAAAAATTATAGAAAAATTCATAAAAATTTCCTAAAAATGGCTTAAAAAGAGTCAAATTTCCGGAAAATATGAAATTTGGTAATTTTTTTTTAAATAAATTTTTTTTTCAAAACTTCACAGAATAGCTTAAAACATATGTGGCTACCCACTTTGAGTGAAATTTAATTTTTTTGATGTGCCCAAAAAAAAACCAAAAATTTCAAAACTTCACAAAATGACTTAAATCACATGTGGCCACCTACTTTAAGTGAAATTTAAATTTTATGAGGTGCCCAAAAAAAGAAAAATTTTCAAAACTTCACAAAATAACTTAAAATACCTGTAGCCATCCATTTTGAGTGAAATTTAAATTTTTTGAGGTGTCAAAAAAATAAAAATAAATAAATAATTTCAAAACTTCACAAAATGACTTAGAATACCTACAGTCACCCACTTTGAATAGAATTTAAATTTTTTGAGGTGCCCAAAAAAATAAAATAAAAAATAAAAAACTTCACAAAATGGCTTAAAATACCCGTGGTCACTCACTTTGAGTGAAATTTAAATTTTTTTAGGTGCCCAAAAGAAATTAAAAAAATCAAAAATTTCAAAACTTTACAAAATGGTTTATAATACTTGTGGCCACCCACTTTGAGTAAAATTTAAATTTTTTTAGGTGCAAAAAAAATCAACAAATCAAAACAGATTTCTGTTCCAGAAATTAATTTCTGGAGCAAAATTAGTCATGTTTTACCAAACAGATTTTATCTCCAGAAATCAATTTCTTGCAAGAATTTGATTTTTGGAGCAGAATGGTTATCATTCGCACCCTAAGTGTTTGAGCAACCGCCAGCATCCTTGAGAACTTCTTTCTCTAAAATTTTCTTCCATGGGGTCCGTTTATTTAAAAAAAATTATTTTTGAGAAATCATTTCCCGACTTTCCTGTGTTTGAAGAACGGATAACTAATTAATTCATGGAAGACGTTTTTTTATGAACTGAAAATAATAAGCTTAAATTGAGAGAGGGGAACAATTTTCCTTTCTGACAAGGGAAATCACTTTTCCTAAATCACAAAATAAATAAAAACTAGCTATTTTCGTTAAAAATGATTTCTATGTAAAATGTTTTCCGTGATCATAAAATTTCAAGTACAACAAGCGCGCCCTTAATATGAATTTGTGAGTGAGAGCATATAAAGCTTGCTTGGACCAAAAAAGTAAATTGAGGTTTGTGATTTAAAGTTTCGGCCCATGACATATGGACGGTCAGAACGTTCGCAATCATATAATTTTAATAAAACCCTCGTTAGTAAATATCCTTAACAAACGCGCTGCAACGTTTGTTAGGAATGCTCTATAAATGAACTTAATCATTGATGGTGTAATTGGATTGAGAAATGTAAACTAAGTCAATTATGGAGCATTGTTTAATGGAGTAGCCCGTATGTTCAACTGGGTCCGCTTGATTGTCTTAATGGACTTTATCTTTTCATTGGTTAGGGATATGCGATAGTGTCCGAGGAAGAATCCCTGATCCACCTAAAGAAAACAGAAAGAAGCACGTCATCCAGGATTAATCAACAGACGGCACAATCATCAAGCACGACGAATAGTCTCGTCTTAAATTTGCATCAGTCCTTCATTTTAGCAACCTCAACTCTTACATTCGTCCATACGTTAAATGATGGCAGAGCTACGTAACATCAATCCCAATTCGTATATCGATATAACTTTTATTTTTTATTAATGAATCGTTAGATTTCTTTCACATGTCGCATCATATGAAATGCTCAATAAAACCCCAAAATTATAAACAAAAAATGTTCACATTCCAACCCTTTGCGTAGTATAGAATGGAGAAAATATTCGATAATTTCTTTTTAGGGATAATGACATAAATAGTCTATGAACTTTGATTAATACGCAATTTAATCCATAAATTTTTAATTTATTTAATATAATCCCTAAACTTTAGATTAATGTTCAATTTGGTCCTTGAATATATTGAGCATGTTCTTATAGTTCATGGACTAAATTAAACATATATCAAAAGTCAATAGACCATATTAAATAAATTGAAAGTTCAGAGACTAAATTGAATATTAGGTTCAAGTTTAGGGACTACATTGAATAAATTAAAAGTTCAGGAACTACACTGCACATTGAGTCAAAGTTCAATGATTCTTTATATCATTTTCTCTTTTTTTTATCACGCCATTGGTCGACGTGATATGTATTTCTGTGCTTTTATTCAATTACAACTTGACACATATATATTGATATGGAATTAAATATAAAAAATTAAAAATCTGCTTAGACAACCACCGGCGTCTCCACCTCTGTCGCTATTATCGCATCCAGGCAAACACTACTGCGCGTCCAAATCAACATCATTTTTGGTTGGCATCATCTTAATCTGTGCATCTTCAACGGCTTCGTCTTCGTCTATTTTTTTTCGAGCTTTGTAGCCGTGGCAACTTGTCCATCACTGTCGATATCTACCTTTTGCTGTGTAGTCTTGTAGCCATGGATGAGCCGTCGTCACCAAATTTGGAGGCACAATTCCAGATCCGGAGCAGTGGCGTCACCGACCATGGACGAGCAAGGCTCATGTCTGTGAACAAGCCACCTCGCCGGTCATGCACCAGCGGCGTCATCGGCGAGATCCATGTGGCTCCGCCTTCCTACCTTCACTATGGCTCCAGATCTGGTTGGCCAAATCTGATTTGTGGCAGCAAAGGCGGAGGGAGGGAACTCGCCACTAGGCGTGGCGGCCATGACAAGGTTAATGGCTGGATGGAGATCGTGGCGGAGCGTGGCTGTGATTAGATATGAGCAGGCGGAGCGTTGGCTGTGAAGTCTCAAACGAAGATAATTTATCTGAAGATACGGAATAAGAGGGATTTTTCACTTGACTATACTAAGGTACAAGCTCCGGCAACCAAACACACGGTAAGTAACTGTATATTTCGATCACTTACTATGTTAAATCAACAACTGTGATAGCAAAAGGAGGTCTCCGGCAACCAAATAGAGACAATTTCCAGCGACCAAAATAGTTGGTCGGGAGAGACATTCTCCGGCTAAAAATTCGGTTGTTAAATACTGTGCCGACCGACCTTTGGCGATTGATTTCTCGTGACCAATTTCTAGCCTTTTGAGATCAAAGGTTTCTGTTGCAACAGAACAGTTTCATTGCAGTGTAAGCATATTTGTCATGGCGTGGCCATAACTCAGGCGGGTCGGTTTCTCGATGATGTAATTTGCATATCTAAATTCGATGTTACTATTCACATTTCTCATCTATATTCAAACTCTCGCGTTATTCTATTCAAACCCTTATATATCTAAGTAAACTGTGCGATACGTAAAATCATGCATGTCATGGTTAGTTTGGACCGTTTTGGTTATTATGGAGCAAAATTCGGTCCAAATAAGGACATCTAGGTTCCTGGTCTATTACAAATGACTGGATCGTATTTTTATTGCTAAAAGAAAAGGAACATGGGTTGATCGGGAAAGAAATGAAACTAGAGACCTGTTCTTCTATATAAGATGTGCGACTCTTGATTTCCATTTAACAGAACTTTCACTTGGTCTGCGCTCAAAAGGGAAAATTGTCAAGAAAGTCCTAAACCTATTATATTTTTGTCAATTTAATCCTAAATCTTTAACTTATTGCCAATTCAGTCCATTCGGCCAACTGGTGCTGACGTGGCCACCGGCCGTCTGGCCAACGCTGACGTGGTATTTTTTTAATATTCCCTTTGGCTGGTCTGGTGACCGGCAACCTGCTAGAGGGGTGGACTGGCGAGGTCGACCTCGTCGGTCTCTGGTGAACCTCGCCCTCGCCAGCCACCGGCATGGGTGACACTCACTCGCTACTGCGAGGCCGGCCTCTCCCAGCCATGGTGAGGCTGGCCTCGCCTTGGTTGGGCGAGTGAAACCCATCAACGGTGAGGTCGGCCTCGCCATGGTTGAGCGAGGTCAAAACCTAGCGACATCGAGGTCAGTCTCGCTATGGTTGGGCGAGGTCGGGCGAGGTTGGGCGAGGCTTGACCTTGCCGGATTTGGGCGAGGTCGAGCCTCGCCTAGCCATGATGAGCCCAGCCTCGTAGCGGCAAGCAAGCCTCGCCTTGGCTAGTGGTCGGCAGGGGTGAGCTTTGCTAGAGGCCAGCGAGGCCGTGCCTCTGGCCGTTCGCCTGATCGGCCAAAGGGAAAAGGTTGAAAAAAATATTTAAAAATTATCACGTCAGCATTGGTCGGACAGCCACGTCAGCACCGGCCAGCAAAATGGACTCAATTGGCAATAAGTGAAAAGGTTTAGAACTGAATTGGAAAAAAGTGAAGAAGTTTAGGACTGAATTAACAAAAGTGCAATAGATTTATGACTTTTTTGATAATTTTCCCGCACTCAAATGGAAATCTCAATTGAAAAACTCTAGGGGGTGAACAAGTTTCACAGTCTATCTAGACTTGACCTTTTGATTTTGCATCCATGATTGATCCGGTAAAACTAGAACCGAAGCTTAACATAGGAACGTCGATGCAAACTATCACAGTTCTTTTGTCTCCAACCATCTATTAGATTAAGATTTTGGATTGGACTTTCTTATAACACTTTGGTTATTGCAATGAATGACTGTTCCGCTATGATGACGCACCAAGCACATGGAAATAAATTGTCATTTCATCCGATATCACGTTCTTCATGTCACCATTTGACTTGTCTCCACTTCATCCGCTGAATGGACTATCGATGTCTTCACTAAAACACATCCTCCTAGGCATTTTCTATACCTATTCTCTCAAACTCAATCATCTTGAGTATGAGAAAATGTTAGAGATATATTTAGAACTTGATTATACTTTGTAAAAATTTTAGGATTCAATTGCATTTTGTGATAAATTTTAGGACTTTCAATACGCTTATCCCTTTAATTTAATAGAACTTTTACTTGGTTCGCGCTCAAAGGAGAATCTCAATTGAAAAACACTCTGCAGAAAGAAGGGAAAGAGAGAGAGATGAACAGGTTTCAAAGTCCATCCAGGATTGACCTTCTGACTTTTGCATTCGTGCTCAATCCGTTAAACCTAGAACCGAAGGTCAACATAGGAACGCCGACATGACCAATCACGATTCAATTTACAAGATATTTCACTGTATGATTTTGTACGTTGTTAGCAGTAGAACAAGTCTACGTAACTGTTCCACCTCGAAAAGTAGATAATGTCCTCATATTGCGCAGTCAAACTTTTAGAAGTCCTTCGTCAAGCAAAACTAGCTGGAAGTCGCCCCAAGCTGGAAACGGGAAAAACCCTAGGTCGCTTCCAAAGCAATGTCTCAACTCGCGATCTAGTGATTGATTAACCTCGTTGATTTACATCCGCATAACCTATAATTATGCCCCCGTCTTCATTATAAATACCCTTCCCGACTATAATTAAAATTATACCTCGATTCATGATCGATTTTTTGGACCCAAATCGAAGAAACGAACCACTGATACGACGGAAAGGAAAATGATCAAATGTTAATGGTTGACAAGTTAATTCATTACTGCCATACATTGAGTGTCCAGTGTACCCGCTCTCTCACATACGATGGTTGCATAAACTTTAGATTGGAGCGCGAGATAGAAAAATTTTACAATTCCTGGCAAGAAATGAAAAAAAAAGTTACACGAGTATATATGTATGACATAGAATCGGCTCTCACTTGTAGAAGGCAAAACTTTTGCATTGTACCACTTACGATCGTAGAAGAGAAACCCTATTTCTCCACATTTGTATCCCCTGGTTCAGCGTAAGTTTCTTACTTTACCAATCTTTTTGTAGAAGAGAAACCCTACCTCTCTACATTTGTGTCCCCTGGTTCAGTGTAAGTTTCTTATTTTACCAATCTTTTTGCAGAACAGAAACCCTACCTCTCTAGGTAAGTTTCTTATTTTACCAATCTTTTTGCAGAAGAGAAACCCCACCTCTCTACATTTGTTCCCCCTGGTTCAGTGTAAGTTTCTTATTTTACCAATCTTTTTGCAGAACAGAAACCCTACCTCTCTACATTCGTGCCAGTTTCTCATTCTACCAATCTTATTTTATCATTTCTTTGTAACTGTCTTATCATTTTCATATCAGTTCCTACCACCTGTGTGATTGATTTTACTTTCTATTTAGTCTCTTTTGTCATTTTATATATCGCATTTGCCTGCTTTCTTATTGACGTTCATTGATGAATAATTTTACTTTCATTTAAATTAATTGGCTGATCATTTACACTGCACTAAACATAATCTACCTCATCATCCAACTCTTTATATTCTTTATAGATTTTTTTGTTACTATTTTGATTTTGATATATTTAACCCAAGATTCTAGTTTATTTTTACTCTTTAGTTTAGATCCTCAAGATCCCGTGGGCTTCTACATTGTACCTCTTACAAATGTATGTATGTATGAGAAGATAAGGGAATGCCACATTTCATTTAATCATATCTATCATTAAAACAATGTTCCACATCATCTAACAACAGTCGATAATTCATAAATGAGAATCAGCCATACAAGAAACGTTTCAACATCCACATTATCCTTGCCTAATATCTTTCTAGTTCTAAAACTCTTACTAAATTTGAATTCCGTAAGACAATTGAGTGAACTTGATTTTGGCATTCAATTCTCTTCTCATGGTTGTCATGTACAGAATCCACGGACGGGACAGACCATTGGAACAAGCAATAGAGTGAAACACTTTTTTGAGCTTGTTTCCTTAATATTCCCAACTTTTCGTTGGTCGTACTACCACAATATCATCTTAAATTTGATATTCTCAGTTAAGGCTGACTTCTTCCTCTAGATTAAGTTCTTCAATTTCAAGTGGTCATTTAGATTTTGCTAACAATAAACATTTTGATTGCCTGTCATGTTAGTTGGGAAAACATTATATCTTGCCATTTGATCTTAATGAATATGTCATTAATGTTTCTTTTGATCTAATTCACTCCGATATTTGTTAACCATCTCCAATCCCCACCAAGGAGGCTCTCGCTATTTTGTAGCATTTGTGAATAATCACTCTCATTATACGTGACTTTATCTTATGAAAAATTGATCTAAAGTTACTCGCACTTATCGCGATTCTATTGTCATGAAAACACAATTTTCTCAAGAATTCAAGGTTTTTTGTACTGATTATGCCATGAAATATAGAGACACCAAATTTATTAGCATTCTCTCCCAAAATGGTACTATCATTCATTGTTCTTGACCAAGCACTTTTGAACGAAATGATCGAGGAGAGTGTAAACATAGGTATACTTTAGTTATTACATTCACTCTTCTAATCTACGCCTCTTGTCTAAAAATATAGTTATGTTGAGAAGCTTCTTTTATTGTTGCATACACTATCTACCGCACTTTGTCACCTATCATAAGTAATATTTCTTCTTATGAGTGCTTATATGATAGTGTCCCCAATAACAGTCTTCTTCAAGTCTTTGTAGTTTTCCTTTTGTACATCTTTATCCACATACGCACGGAGTTACGACCATATGCTTGTTTATGTTGCTTCCTTAGCTATAGCATTGTGCACAAAGGTTATAGATATTGAGATCATATCGCTAATCATTTTCATGAGTCTCGTCATGTAACCTTTTGGAAACACGAGATGTTCTCATCTCTTTATCCCTTCATATCATCGACTCATGTTTCCTTCTTCACCAACCCTTAATGGATTTATTCCCAGAAGATTCCGCACCTCCATCCACTTTTGAACCTTTCTCTTTAGAATTGTCTTATTCTTCTTCTAATCTTGATGCATGTCCTTCTAGTAATACCACCTTGGCAACTTCTAACATGTCTACCCCATTCATGGATTCTTTGCTGTTAGATATTCTATAGTCCTCAGTTCGTCGTTTCACGAAAGTAAGTCAACCTTTTGTTCGATTTTGTGATTACCATTGTTACTTTACAATTACTTCCCTTTCTTAACCTTTCACATATAAAGAAGCTAGTACTCATCCTCTTTGGTAGTGAGCAATGACAAATGAGTTGTAGGTTTTAGAAAAATCTCATGCATGGGATTTGGTTATTTGCCTCATGGTAAGTTTGCTTTACATTGTAAATGGGTGTATAAGATTAAAACAAAGGTAGATGGTACCATGAACCGTTACAAAGCTTGGCCAGTAGTGAAAGGCTTTACTCAAGAATACAAAATTGATTGAGAAGGAACTTTTGCTCCTATTGCACAACGTACTTTTCTTCACGGTCTTCTTGCTATTGTTACAGTTAAGCATTGGTCTTTATTCCAAATGGATGCTAAAAATGCATTCTTAAATGGTAATCTCACTAAGAAAGTCGGGGGAAGAACATTAGAAGTGTCAAAACTTGTGTATGGCACTCACTTTGATGCCAAAAGTTTTCACCAGATCACTTAAGTGCCAAATTGGAGAAAAAATAATCACTTAGGCTCCGTTCATTTGGCGGAAAATATTGTGTTTTTGGAAAATATTTTTCCGGAAGTCATTTTCCTGGAAAATGTTTTCCCGGAACATAATTTTCTGGTGTTTGGCAACCAATATGAAAAAGTTTCGGAAAATATTTTTTGCTAGCGGTGGCGGCGGCGACCGGCGGCGGCGGGCGACCGGCGGCGGACGGCGACCGGTGGCAGGCGGCCGATGACCGGCGGCGGCGACGGCCGGTGACCGAAGGAAGGAAGGAAGGAGGAGTTTGGAGGAAAATGATTTCCGCTTTTCAAAAGTGGAAGTCATTTTCCATAGACTTAGGCTATTTTGTGAGGGGGAAAGGAAAATGTTTTCCCACGGAAAACGTTTTCCGCCCCCTGAACACCGAAAAACTGGGAAAATATTTTCCGGGAGAATATTTTCCGCCAAACGAACGGAGCCTTAAATACCAACGGCAAGAAATTCTTGCCAAATTAATACGTGGCTTTTATAATTAAAATTTTAATCTGAGTTAGGTTTTTTTTTTTAAAAAAAATCAATCTATATGGCATTTCCATATGTATAATTCGATTTTTAAATATTTTTTCTGATTTTTTTCTTTTTTTCTTTTCTTTCTTCTTCTTCTAACTTTGACCGGTGATCAGCCACCTGGCCTCGCTCAGACGAGGCCGTCGTCGCTCTTGGTGGGTGACGACAGCCTCGTCCGGGTGAAGCCAGGCGATTGACCACGGCCGGTGGTCGGTGTCCGGTCACCGGCCAAAAGTAGAAGAAGAAGAAAGAAAAGAAAAAAAGGAAAAAAGGAAAAAAAATAGAAAAAAAACATTTAAAAAATCGAAGTGTAAATGCTAAATTACGTTGTTTTGAAGTGTATATGCTAACTAAACTTCTGGCGAACCACATTGGCTTCAGAAATTAATAAAAAAATGCCATGTCTGATTTCCAGCCAAACTGACCGGAGTTGACATTTAAGTAATCGTTTTTCAAAAAGTTTGCACTTAAGTGATCCGACAGAAAATTTTTGCACTAAAGTGAACGCCGTACACAAATTTTAACACTTCTAGTGTTCTTCCCCCAAGAAAGTCTATATGGTGCCTCCTCTTGGATATACTCATCCTTCCAACAAAGTGTGTTGATTCCGTCGAGCATTATATGGATTGAAACACACTCCTCATGCATGGTATTCCTAGTTTAACTCGACAATAAAACCATTTGGTTTTAAATACAATCCCTATGACTATGCTATTTTTATTTGATACACATCTTGTGGGTTCATTATGCTACTCCTATATGTGGACGGCATGCTTATTATCATACTGGCATTCAAAAATCTAGTAATATCTTAATCAATAGTTTGAAATAAAAGATCTTGGGTGACTTGGCTCTTGAGCAAGACTCACTAACAATAAGGCTGCTACAATTCCTATTAAGACCAATGCCAAATTTGATGCAAGAGATGAGACTCATCTATCGACAATTGGTTAGTGGTCTTGTATATTTCATTGTTACTCGACTTGGCATTGCCATGTTGTTCATATTGTTAGCTAGCACATGACTACGCTCCTAATTTTGCTACAGTCCTTTGAATTCTTCGCTACGTCAATGGTACATTATTTCATTTTACCATAGAGTTGATAGCTTATTCTAATGTTAACTAGGATGGTGACCCTCAAGATTATCGTTCCACTGCAGAATGCTTCTTTTTTTTCTTTTTTCTTTTTTTAAGGCAACTCACTTATCTCATGCGTAGTACAAAGAACTTTGTCACTTGCTCAAGTACAAAAGCAAAATATCGAGCTCTTGCCAATATGACATCGGAGTTACTATGGTTGCGATGGCTATTGGAAGACATGTGATTGCGTCATAATAGTTTTACAATCATTTATTGTGACAACCAAAATGGTATCCAAATAGTACATAATAATGTCTTTCATGAATGCACCAAATACATTGAAATAGAGTATCATTTCATCTAATTCCACATCCATTGTGGCATTATTTGACTTTTATCTACTGCATTCTATAACCAGACCATTCATATCTTCATTAAGACACATGTACCTGGACATTTTCTGAATCTTTTTTCCAAACTCTAGTTGACTTCCTTTAAGTCACCTTAAGTTTAGAGGGGGTGTTAGAGATATATTTAGGATTACGATTTAGGATTAGGTTAATTGTGATTTACTTTAGTAGTAATTAAGTCTAATTGCCTTCTCTCCCTATATATAGGTTATTGTACTCTTCTTCTAGAAATGTACATACCATGAAGAAAAATAAAGAATTCTAAAAATTTTCTGTAATTTCTGTATTCGAACTTACATTTACAAGGCTATAAGTACATATATATATATACAAAGAAAAGAATCAACCCTAATTGACCTACAAAACAGGGGATATATATAGAAAAATAAAATATACATAGAAAGAGTATAAAATAATAAGAACTTTCCTATTTTGGCTCTAGAAGACATCTCACGCTAACACTCCCTCTCAAGCGGGTGAGAAGATGTCTTTGCTACACAGCTTGACAAGTGAGCTGTGAAAAGCTCGATTCGACAAGGCCTTCATAAGAACATCCACCAACTGATGTTTAGATCTAATGAATGGAAACTTTATCACCTTAGCATCCAAGTTCTGCTTGACAAAATGCCTATCCACCTCAACATGCTTAGTACGGTCATATTGAACTGGATTGTGAGGAATTTCAATCGCAGCTTTATTATCATAAAATAGTCTCATCTCGGATTCAAGTGGGAAACCAAGTTCTGTCGTCAATTTTTTTAGCCATAATAACTCGCATAGACCTTTAGCTACCTCTCAGAATTTTGCTTTAGCACTTGACAAGGCTACAACCTTCTGCTTCTTGCTCCTCCATGTTACCAAGTTTCCTCCTACAAACGTGAAATAGCCTGACGTAGACCTCCTATCAGAGATACTACCTGCCCAATCTGCATCCGTAAATCCTTCTACCTCATGGTGACCGTTCTTTGCAAAGAACAACCATTTTCCTAGAGCTGACTTCAAGTAGTGCAGAATCCGAACCATAACATTCATATGTTCTTCACTCGGGGTATGCATAAATTGATTCACAACCTCTACAACATATGCAATATCAGGACGTGTATGTGATAAATATATTAGTCTCCCTACTAACCTTTAGTATCTATCTTTTTTTTTTTTTTTTTTTGGTAAGGGTTTCTATCTTTATTGGTAGGCACATGATCAGGAAATTCTTCGAGTTTATGATTTTGAACTATAAGAGTGTCGATAGGCTTACATTCCAATCTCAACTAATAAATCTAACACATACTTTCACTGAGACAAGAAAATACCTTCCTTCGACCTGGCTAGTTCAATTCCCAAAAAATATTTCAAGCCTCTCAAATTTTTCATTTCAAACTCGTTGGCTAACCGCCCTTGAAGGTCTGCAATTTCTTCAAGATCATCTCCTGTGATGATCATTTCATCCACGTATATAATCAATGCTGTCACTTTATCCTGTCTACGCTTTAAGAATAACGTATGATCAGAATTATTTTGAGTGTACTCATACCTCTTCATCGCTGAGCTAAACCGACCAAACCATGCGCGCAGTGATTGCTTTGACCCATCTAATGATCGCTGAAGTTTGCACATCACATATGACTGATCAACACATGCATACCTAGGTGGAACTTCCATGTAGATTTCTTCCTCTAGATCTCCATAAAGAAGTGCGTTCTTCACATCAAATTGGTGCAAAGGCCAGTCTAGGTTCGCAGCAAGTGACATCAAAACCCGTACGATTTTCAGCTCGCAACTAGAGAGAATGTTGCTTAGTAGTCCACACCATAGGTATGGATATATCCCTTTGCTATCAGTCGTGCCTTGTACCTCTCAACTAACCCATCTACTTTGTATTTGACAGTGAAGACCCACTTGCACCCCACTGCCTTCTTCCCCTTCGGCAATTCTACCAATCTCCAGGTTTTATTTTTTTGCAAGGCTTCCATCTCCTCTTTCATTGCTTAAACCCACTTGGGATCCCTCAAGGCTTCTTATACTCCATTAGGAACTTGAATTGAGGAGACATTGGCCACAAACGCCTTCAAGTGTTCCGACAATCTCCTTGTCGAGACATAATTGGTAATCGGATACTTTAACCTTCGTTCCTCCACATCTGGTGAGTACCTATTAGGAGCCTTGCCTTAATTGTGTCTGTCGGGCAATTTATAACCAACAACCTCATCAGTATCAACAAGAGAATTATGTGTGATAGGAGAGCTTACCTCAGGAGTATCCTTAGGAGAATGGTCGGGTACTAAAGAGGGGGATATTTTAAGGAAGAGAGGATTGCTCTTGAGGTTGTTCTTATGCCTCTTGTAACAAAATAGTCTGCCGATCATCTTTATTAAGAAGTTGCTGCCGTGAGTCAAATGCATTGCTAACCCCTGCCATCAAGCTACCTTCTCACCAATTTACTCTTTCACCATGGATCTCCCCTTGAAAAGTACAATTGGTGGCAGGAAAGAAGAGTTCAGATTTAACAAATGTAACGTCCATGGTCACATGAGTTTTCTTTGTGTCCAGATTGTAGTAGCGATATCCTTCTGGTGGATTCCATAGCCAAGAAAAACACACTTAACAGCACATGGGTCGAGCTTTATTCGTTGATTTTTATGCAAATGGAAGTAGGCTACACACCCAAACACCTTGGGAGGTAAAGTTAAGACTGAAAGAAGTGAGACATGTGTCAAAAGTGCCTGAAGCGAGGTTTAGAATGCCAATATGCAGGAGGGTATGCAATTCATTAGATGCACGGCAGTAACCACAGCCGTATCCCAAAACAGATTTGGAACCTGCTTACCCACTAGAAGTGCCCTCGCTATCTCTAGGATATGACGATTTTTCTGTTTAGCAACACTATTTTGCTGGGGTGTCTGAGTGCAAGTGGTCTCGTGAATTAATCCGTGGTCTCATGAATTAATCCATGGTCTTGAAAATAACTTGTGAGGTGTTGGTTAATATATTTACCGCCATTGTCGCTGCAAAGGATATGGATTTGAGCTCCAAATTGAGTCATAACCATGTAGTGAAATACACGAAAGATTGTCCCTACTTCATCTTTATGTTTCATTAAATATAACCAGGTCATCCCAGTCATCCACAAAAATTACAAACCAACGAATGCCAAACATAATAACAATTGGTGAAGCACCCCACACATTCGAATGTATTGATGAAAAAGGAGTTTGGCTCTTATTAAAACTCAATGGAAAAGAAGCACGATGGCTCTTCGCCAAGATGCAGGTCTCACAATAAAATTCAAAATTTGATAAACTACTGAACAAATCTGGAAATAATTTCTTTAAATACCCAAAAGAAGGGTGTCCTCAGTGACGGTGCCATAACCAAATTTCTTTCTCCTTAGCAGTAGACTGATTGCGAGTGTAATATGCTTGGCTTCAGTAAAGTCATCAACAAAGTACAGTTCCTCCCTCTTAGTACCACGTCCAATAATCTCTTTCGTGTGGATATCCTGAAATAAACAAAAGTAGACATACATAATAACGCTACAATTCCATTTGGCAGTAATTTGTTCAACAAAAAGCAGTTGGTTAGATAAAGATGGCACTAGCAAAGTATGAGATGATGATAATGATGGGGAAAGTTCAACACTGCCAGCCCCCAACACAGGAAAAAGACGACCATTGGCATTATATATATATATGTTGTCTCCTCGAAGCGGTGTGGCGCAAAAGATCATCAGGATGGGGTGTCATGTGATCAGTAGCACCTTAATTGACAAACCACCCATCTTTACCTCCTGCTTGAGAAGTATTGACAAGCACAAACCCATTGTTACCTATAAGATCGGAATCAAGTGCAGCGATGGAGTCTACTTGCGGCACCAAAGATAATGACGAATCACCTATGGCCAAGGAAGCTTGTCTTCTACCCGTCAGATTGTCAGCCTTCTTTTTTGCCTGCAATTCTTTCCACCACTCAAGGTAGCCATGCAACTTGAAACAGGTCTCCTTTGTATGTTGAGAATTCCTGCAGTGAGTGCAACCCCCTGCTTCTAGCGGTTACGACTTAGCTCTCGGACTAGAGCTAGAACGCCCTCCCCCAAGCGAAGTAGAACCAAGAACCATTTGTAAAGTAGCATATCCGGAGCCGAATTCTGGAAATTTTGAGCCTGTTTTGTTGCCATGTGACACCATAGCAGCAACAGTGGGAGTCTGTGGGTGTGCCATCATAATGGCCTGCCGCACATCTTCTCTTCTTACTCGTGTGTAGGCTTGCTCAACCATAGGAAGTGGTTGTATCTGTGTCGCGACCTAACAAAAAAAATCGTGTTTTCGATCTTAGGCTAATGGATTACTAGATCAATTAAATTAACTAATCTAGCTCGAGTTCTCCCAAACTCTACCAAATCGCAACTTAGGTCCAATTATGAGCATGCAAATATTTTCAATGGGAGTCGCCACTAATCATTTAAGGTAGGTTGATTAGAAACCTAAATAAAATAGCGGGAGTACTATTTTATTTCTACGAACCAGAAATTATGAATTCGGGGACTTGGTTACGCTAGATTCCCTAACGCCCTTTCGGTACCAATTTCAAGAAAAATACCCAATTTGGCAATTTTGATAAATCCCGACTTAGAGTTTAAAGGTGCAGAAATTTTTATTTTCACTTATTTAAATGAAAGCTAACCTATATGTAATGACGTGCAAAAATTGACATGCGATTAGTACAACCTAACATGCAAATTATATGTCATGCGACGACGTGACCTATTTCTAATGACGTGCATATTATTATTTTTTTTTTTTGTATTTTTTTTTAAATAAAATTCGGAATTAAAAATGCTAATTATCTAGACACGCAATTTTAAACTAAAGAAATTAACCTATTCTAGAGTGATCTTTTAGTATTTTTTTTAAATCAAAATTCGAAATTAAAATCAAGTAAAAAAAATATATAACCGCCAAATCTTTCGAATTAAGTTTCGATCTGAAGCCTGACAGATCGATCCTAAAATTCGAAATACCCGCTATGGAAATAACTCTATCTAAAGCCTGATAGATAGATTTATTTTCACGTGTGCGGTTGCGGATTAGGAAATTTTCCTAATCGATCACATCTTGAAAAATTCTCGATATCTTAAATATCTTGGATATATTCAAAAGATTTTGAAAATTCTAAATTTATCCAAGTTTGAAAAGTAATAGATATCCAAGATTTCAAAAAAAGAAATAAAATCCTAATTGGAATAATGCCTATTGTTCAAATATACAAAATTAGATATCAATAAGCACAAAATAGGCAACCAAATATTCAAATCAAATTGGGATAGAATAATTACCTGATTTGCAGATTTCTTTCCTAATTTGAATTTGCACCGGATCGGAATGGTGCGTCGGGAACGGCGGCGTCGGGATGGTGGTCTACGTGGCTAGCTCAATGGTCCTCACGGCAAGGCACGGCTCTTCGCTGATTTGACTCGTGGAGCTCACGGCTGGCGGTTGTCTGCTAATGAGAATATTATACCGTTTGAATGAGCAGCAAAAAGTATTAAACTCAGTGATTGGCCGTGGGAGGTCGCCGTTCTTGTGGTGCTGGACCGAAACAAAAGTGATGTTGGAAGCGCGGCTACGGAGATCGTTTGGGTTGTCGTCAATCCTTGGAGCTGTGTGGTAGGTTTGCCGCGATGAAGGTGCAGCTCACAGTGGGGCTGAGCAAAGGCGTGCGCGGGGATCACGGGAAGCCTAAAACCGTCGTGGAGGCTCACTAAGTTGGAACACAACCTGCAAAGAAAATTAAACGTGACAGCAAAGAATATTGGTTGTTCGCTCTTTGCGTTGGCGATGCGGTGGGAGCAAACAAGATCAACAGATCTGGCTTGAGCTTGTTCTTTTGTCTTTCTCCTTTATTGGCGTTTACTCTCTTGGCTTCTCTGTGTATGCAGACCTGATGACCCTTTTGCTCTCCACTTTGGACCTCGTGTGTTGAGCCTCCCTTATGCTTCAAAAAGTGCCGACCTTCAGAACTTGCAGGAAGAACAGGATCTCTCTCTCTACTACTCGCGATCTCTCTCGGTGAATTCCCCACGCGAACGTACTCTCCTCTCTCTCTCGATGTTGTGGCCAGTGTGTTATGAATTGTGTGCTCAGAATCCCAAGAACCCCCCATAAGCATGTATTTATAATGAAAACCTAGGTCAATTAGCCGGGCTTTTAGTCCTAACGGGCTTAGGTTTAGGCTTTAATTTAATTTAATTTAATTCTACGTGGACTGAATTAATTCGGGCTTTTCTTTGATTAAGCTTGATGGGCTAATTTAAGCTCAAATTAAAACAACCAAGCCCTTTTGCGTGTGATTTTCGGCCCATGCTTTTCGAGTGAACCGAGTCTCGTTCAATGCCCGAGCTCGATTCACGTAATGAATTTTAAGCTCGCTTGTCACCGCCGATCCGATGCGGAATGCAATTAATCTAAATGAACCTAAACTATATGTTATGCAATTTTAATATTTTTGTTTAGGGGTTAAAATTTAATCCCTAATTTTCTATGCAATTAACTACTAAATGATGTGCTAAAATTTAGGTGTCAACAGCTGCCCCTCTTTGAGTGGAAGCTCGTAGAGGTTTCGCTCAAAGACTGAAACCTAAATTTAGACCATGCAAAATGATGAATGATTTTTTTTTTTTTTTTTTTTTTTTTTTTAAATGCAATGATGCGTGATATGCAAACAATAAGGAACGTATGCTAAGGCTTCTCACTTCATGTAGAGCGGTGAAAGAGTCTTACATACGGATCGCACAAAAAGCATCCAAGTGAGGAAAGCTTTATAATGCCGTGCATTCCCTCAATCTCTAAACTTCTAGTCTACTGGAAGTAAAGTTCTCAAGGTACATGATTGCCTATCTGTTACCTGTAGTTTCCTACAGATGCGAAATAACGCATAATTAAAACGGACGTGTTGCCTATACCACTAGGCAATCACGAAAAGGATCATGTCACCTCTTCCATTGGGTGATCATGAGGTTAGTTGTGTCACCTATTCTACTGGGTGAACACGAAATGAGAAACTATGCTGCCTGTTCTACTGGGCAAACATTTAAATGGGGTGCGTTGTCTATTCCACTGGACAACACAAAACGAGAAACTATGCTGCCGTGTACTCCACTTGGCGAACATGAAATGGGGTGTTATGCTACCGCGTACTCCACTTGGCAACATAAAATGGGGTGTGCCATGTACTCCACTTGGCAACACCAAGAGATGGGGTGTGCTTCGTACTCCACTTAGCAGCACCCAGAGATATGTCACCTATTCCATTTGGTAAACATATGAAAGAGATAATTTCTCCTATTCCGGAGGGAGAAATAATGAAGAATAATTAGTAAATGTACCTGATTTCTTCTTGTGTTATAAAAATGGCAACGCCAATTGCATTGCACCTGTTTTTACCTGAGAAAAGGTTAAAACAATACATGCACAGGGGTAGAGAAAACATAATTCATGAATCTGCTTGCATTATTAAGCTTCACTGGGGAATTTATCAATAAGAACAACAATTTCGTCCTTTTGACAATTTGATCACATTAAATGAGAGACCTTTAATCAGAAAGAACTTTTCACTCGCTCTCAATAAAAGGCTTTTGACCCGACTTTTGATGTGGGTATAAGAATCACTCGAACTCTCTTCATTGTGCTTGACAAGGGTTCGGATATTCTCAAAATCAGTATAACTTGGCCAATCTGAGAAGTCTTTATAAGGACTGAAATGCAAGCTTGGTCAATGGCTTAGCAAAAGGGACTCTTCGAGTCGAGGCTATTGAAAGAATGATATCACCAGTTGCTTCGGGTTTACAAGTCAGGAATGCTGCAAAAAAATGAAATAGAAAAATCTTGCTCGCACTTCTTCGAGCAACATTTATAAGCATTTGAAACTCTACGTTAACTTAAGTGCCCTATTCTGAAAAGACTTCGGTAAGGGTTGTAACGTAGATTCGGGTAGACTTGAAATGAATGGTCTATTTCCATCAAAGGGGGTATTATGAACATGGAAATTGGTGATCATCCAATCATGCTACTGATACCATTGATCTATCTCTAGCAATTGTTCCACAAATGAACTCTCAAATGGTCTCTTCCTTGAAGAATGATCTTGCATATTGACTCAGTTTTCACCAAAGCCTTTCTTTCTCTCATCATTTTAACTGGCATTGGCCTTGCTTTTACCAGGCACACTGCTTTTTCATGCCCCCTAGCTTCTTTTTTTTTTTTTTTTTTTTTTTTTTTTGAACTTTTGGCATATACTGTCTACAATGCATACATTGGCCAGCCACACTTTGGCTTGTTTTGACTGAATGACTAACATTTGGATTCTCAGGGTCTTCATTGGCGCTCCGAATATGCTGTGCAGATAGCAATGGTTTTTACCTTGCCCCAGTGTGAGGGATGATCACCAATTGGGTTCTTATGAAATGAAATTGTAGGCTCAAATGGGCTAAGCAACGGATAAAGTGTGTAGGATAGCGAAAGAAATGCTCTTCGTCATATCTAAAGCACTCAAGCTAACACAGAATTTGCATGCAATAAATATACTTGAAGATTGATGCAAGTGAAAGCAAGAAAATTCTAACCATTTTGAACTTTCTAAGAAATTGCCCCAGTATGGGATTGTTCCTGACAGGGGTAACAAATGAAACTCCGTTCAAAAGGTTAAGCAAATGATAACCTGTAGTGTTTAGATAGAGGAAATGAATGCCTCTTATCATTTTGGTCGTCATACTTTTCGTGAGATAATCCTTTACCTTGTCAGCATGGAATTTTCACTTAACTCGCACTGGGGATTATTATTCAGGACGTGTATGGAAATGGCTTGCCTTTCGTCATCTTGAAGTCTCTCATACAATATGATCGCCTCATTAGGACAGAAATAGATTGCCAGATCGAAAGCCTTCCTCAAACGAAGCTTAGTAACATAACAAGAAAATCAATTGATTCATGAAATTCTATCTGAGACAAAGTCGGAATGAGTACAAATCAAGTATAATACTTCTTCACAGAATCAGAATTAACTGGACTGGAAAAAACACGACCATCCATCTTGGCCAAAATCAAAGCACCTCCTGGAAGGATTTTCTTCACAATGTATGGGCCGCCATAATTCGGAGCAAATTTTCCTTCTGCAAGAGGAACTATCGGCAATAATTTTCGCAGGACAAGGTCACCTACCTGAAAATGTCGAGGCTTGACTTTCTTGTTGAAAGATTTAGCAACTCGTTGTTGATAGCACTGACCATGACATATAGCTCTAAGCCTTGTCTCATCAATCAGGTTCAACTGGTCTAATCTCTGCTGGATCCAATCTGCTTCTGACAATTGTACCTGTGAAAGAATACGTAACGAAGGAATTTCAACCTCAACAGGTAAGACTGCTTCCATACCGTACACAAGAGAATATGGAGTTGCCCCTGTAGATGTCCGGATAGAAGTCCGATATGCCATAAGTGCAAATGGTAATCTCTCATGCCAATCACGATAATTCTCAGCTGTTTTAGCCAAAATTTTCTTGATATTCTTGTTGGCTGCTTCGACTGCTCCGTTCATCTGCGGACGATATGGAGAGGAATTCAGATGCTTGATCTTGAACTCCTTGAACAGATCATCCACTAATTTATTATTCAGATTCGACCCATTGTCAGTAATTATGGTCTCAGGTGCACCATATCGAGCAATGATGTCTCAACGAATGAACTTCACCACATTCTGTGCCGTCACTGATGTATAGGACACGGCTTCAATCCACTTCGAAAAATAATCGATAGCGACCAGGATAAACCGATGTCCGTTTGACGCTTTAGGATTAATCGGGCCAATCACATCAATGCCCCATATAGAGAATGGCCATGGTTCAGACATCTGATGCAATTCATTCGGGGGAGTATTAATCTTGTCACCATGGATCTGGCATTTATGACAACTTCGGACATGTTGAATGCAATCACTCTCTAAGGTGAGCCAGTAATAACCCATCCTCATTATCTTCCTTGCTAGCATATGACCATTCATGTGCGGACCGCATACTCCCTCATGTACTTCTAGCATCAAATGAACAGCCTCAGTTGAATCAACACACCTTAATAAGACCGAATCATAGGACCGCTTGTATAGACATTCTCCGCTCAAGAAGAACTTTGACGCCATTTTCTTGATATACTTTCGGGTCAGATGCAGTACTTTTGTCAGGAAATTCCTGTGTTTGAAGATATGCCTTGATATCATGATACCACGGCTTGCCGTCAGACTCTTCTGTCGTAGCCATGCAATAAGCTGGTTTCTGTAAAACCTCTATCTTTAAAGGTTCAACTTCTAACCCACTTGTCACTCGTAGCATTGCCGATAAAGTAGCCAAAGCATCGGCAAAATGGTTTTGAGTCCTCGACAAGTATTCGAACGAAATGTCTTCAAACTCTTCCACTAACTCCTCTAAATAGGCGTGATAGGGCTGCAACTTAGCATTCCTAGTTTGCCACTTACCAACGGTCTGAAGAATAATGAGAGTTGAATCCCCGAACACCTTAAGTCGAGCTACTCCCATTTCGATAGCGGCTTGTAACTCGAGGATGCATGCTTCATATTCAGCAATATTGTTCGTGCAAGGAAATATCAATTTTGCAGCCACTGGATAATGTTGACCGCCTGGGGATATTAAAACGGCCCCGATACCCGATCCTGATAAGTTTACGGCCCCATCAAAATACATGGTCCATACATACTCATCAATTGGCATTACTCTATCCTCTAACGGACCTAGATCTTCATTTTTCCTAGGATTTTCGGCCAGGACATCAGCAATTATTCGTCCTTTGACTGATTTTTGAGACAAGAATTGAACATTGAATTCTGAGATGAGAATCTGCCATTTTGCCAGTTTTCCAACCAAAGCGGGTTGATTGAGCAAATATTTGATGGGATTACATTCTGTTACAAGCAATATCTGATAATGCAAAGTGTATTGCCTCAACCTGTGTAGCACCCAAACCAATGCGGCGCACGTTCTTTCTATTTCAAAATAGTTCATCTCAGAAGCTGTAAACTTCTTACTCAAATAATAAATTGCACGCTCTTTTCCATCCTCTTCACTTTTTTGAGCAAGCATAGCGCCTAAGGATTCACTGTGGATTGTAAGGTACAGTGTCAGAGGTTGCCCCGGTGTCGGCGGAACAAGCACCGGCGGATTCATCAAGTAGTGCTTAAGCTTGTCAAATGCCTGTTCACATTCTTCATCCCATCTAACCAGCGCATTCTTCTTGAGAAGTTTAAAGAAAGGCTTTGCTGTCTCAGATAGTTGAGAAATAAATCTGGCTATATAGTTTAGTCTACCCATTAAGCTACGAATTTCCTTCACCGAAGAGGGAGATTTTATTTCACAAATGGCCTTCACTTTTGACGGGTCAATCTCAATCCCTTTGTTACTGACAATGAAGCCGAGTAGTTTGCCAGAGGCCGCCCCGAACACGTATTTTGCTGGATTGAGGCGCAATTTGAACTTGCGAAGCCTATCGAATAATTTCATCAAAGTTTCTATGTGATCTTCTCCACGCCGAGTTTTTGCAATCATGTCATCAACGTAGATCTCAATCTCATTATGCATCATGTCATGGAACAACGTGACCATTGCCCGTTGGTAAGTTGCTCCAGCATTTTTGAGACCAAAGGGCATCACCTTGTAATGAAATGTCCCCCATGGAGTGGTAAATGCTGTCTTCAACTTATCATCCTCGTTCATCAAGATCTGATTATAACCTGAGAAACCATCCATGAAGGAAAATAATTCGAACCCGGCTGTGCTGTCCACAAGCACATCAATGTGTGGGAGTGGAAAATCATCTTTAGGACTAGCTTTGTTCAGATCTCGGTAGTCAACGCACACTCGAACCCGACCATCTTTCTTCAATACTGGGACTATATTAGCGACCCATTCTGAATATTGGGTAGTCTCAATAAACCCCACGTCAAGAAGTTTCATGACCTCTTCCTTGATCTTCTTTGCCAGTTCTGGCTTAGCTCTTCGCGGCCTTTGCTTCACGGGCTCAATCGAAGGATCAGTCGGTAGACAATGTTCTACGATCGATCGATCGAGGCCCGGCATGTCAGTATAAGACCAAGCAAAGATGTCTTGATAATCCTTCAACAATTGGGTCAAGCGTTTGGCCACATCTTTAGGGAGACATGCCCCAATCTTCACTTCTCTTGGATTCTCCGTGTCGCCAAGATTGATCACCACGGTTTCTTCAACAGTTAGAGGCTTGGATTTCTCATGGATTTCCAAGTTCCGTTGTATTTCTTCATCATTCGGATCAGAATCGTCTAAGTCATCGGATTGATTTGCATCACATATATGAGGATCCATGATTCCCGTCCCTTCGCATGCCTCGAGATTAGTCCTGAAACATAAAGGAAATGGATCAAAAAGACAAGACAGGGCTTAACCACATGCAATTTTCGAAAATTGATCATTGCTTTTTGAAATTCATTTTGCTTTCGAAGACCTCGAGACGAGAATTCTTGAGAAGCCCAACCCTCAGTTCTTACCGTAGATGACAAATTTTATTTTTTTTTAATCGTTGGTTATCGTCATCAGGTTGGTTTGGGGTACTTCAACAAGATTCAAAATAATAAAAACTTCTGTAATTTTATTGATATCGAATCAATGAATTACATCTTATTGGATTGAAAAACCTAAGTGCAACATGAATTGGAATGAAAATCGAAAACAATAAAGATTCCCACGCAGGGGAGATACGAAAACTGGAAATAATTACTCTTGAGGGCCAGCGCCCATCCCTTCAAGTGGTCTTTCAGTGATTACACCAATGGAGGTCTCAGCAAACCAACCAGTGAGGTAAGGTATACCATCATTAAAGTCAAAGTCGACCACCCTCGACTCCGACTTCTTGAAAATACAAAGTGGCTGATCATCTTCAGAATCATCAGACAAACTGACCAAAATCGCTTTACCATGCTTCTTAGGAGAGTCAGTTAGGGCTGGTGGCGACTTAGGAAAGATAAGCCCAAGATCATCCTCAGTAGGGCTCGGCTTTAAATGCTCATATCCCCCCACTACTCCAGTTGAGCGAAAGATGTGGTCAATAGGAGGTGGTAAGGGACTTTGACCTACTCCTCTTTGGCCTCTGCAACAACCGAGGTCTTGTTCGCGGCTTCCCAACCCATGATATCCCAAACCAGCTTTGTGGGATTGTCCATTTGTCTCAATCGGGGCACGAATGCCTTGACTTTCCTTCCCAAGACCTTGACCTGGCTTAAAACCATTACCGACCATGACCTTGGCCACCATGATAGCTGCATTAGAAACTTCTGGAGCCGGCAACGGCATATCAGAGGAAGCTTGAACAACTTGAACTATCTCAAATGAATGATAGCTATCCTCCTCAACATGATCGGGCTCCATGTATGGGACCGATGTCGCGTTGAAGATTCGGTGATCTTCTTCTCCATAAATTGTAACCAACTTTGCCTCAGCGACAAACTTGATCTTCTGATGCAAACTGGAGGGCACTGCACCTGCATTGTGGATCCATGGCCGCCCTAACAAAAAATTGAAAGCAGAAGGGATATCCAGCACTTGAAAAAGAATATCGAACACCGAAGGTCCGATTTGTAGCTCTAAGTTAATCTGGCCTATCACATCCTTCTTTGCTCCATCAAAGGCTCGAACAGAAGTCTTGGCTGCTTGCATGGTAGATGGCTTAATGCCTAGCTTTTTTAAAGTAGCCAACGGGCATAAATTCAAAGCTGACCCGTTATCAACAAGCACCCTAGCCATGTGAGTCTCCTTGTACTTCACTGATATATGAAGCGCTTTATTATGACCACGTCCTTCAACTGGGATTTCCTCATCAGAAAATGCTACATGATCCTTGAGGAGGATCGTCCCGACAAACCCCTCTAACTTATCTTCTTCAATATTTTCGGGCACATGAACCTCACTCAAAACTTTCATAAGAGCACCCCGATGCTTCTCTGATGTCTGAAGAAGTTCCAACAACGAGACTTGTGCAGGCAACTTTCTCAACTGATCAACCACACTATATTCACTAGCCTTAATCACAGCTAGGAATTCTTTCGCTTCTTTCTCAACTACTGGCTTGACAGGTGGATTATCAGCATAAGTTCGCACCGATCTTGTTATCAGATCAACATTGTATGACCATGGAACCATCTTGTCACTTTCATAAGCGTAGGGCTGAGGTGATGCCATCACCAATGCTTCAGAAGCATCGGGTATAACAATCCCGAGGTCATCATCAAAGGCATCTTCAAGAGAGGGCATGTCAATTAGCTCAGAATCCAACTTAACTTGTTCATCGGTTAGCATTGCAAGTTCTTCATTCCAGTCAATGATGACCTGAGATATAGTAGCCACTACCCCGAATTCATCAGCCATTCCAATCATTCCCTCTCTTACCAACTCATTCACCTTCTTTTCTATTTCGCCGAATGATACCACTTCACCGGTCGAAACATAACCAGCTCGGACTAAAGCGTCGAACATATCTTCAAAAGGGACCCTAAAGTCTTGAACTCGCTCAATCGCCGGGCCAAGGACAACATTTGCACTGCTCGAATGATCAGGAAGTGGATTGTTCTGCACATTGGGCTTACCGGCTGGCTGTAGTGCAAACGCTCCAGTCTCAAGTAGATCCTGTACTCGATGTTTGAGTACTTGGCAGTCGTCTGTTGAATGTCCCACCTCACCTCTATGGTAATCGCATTTCTTCGATGGATCGTATCGTGCAAAGCCGGCAGCGTTAGATCTTTGTGGCTCCGAACTCAGCAAATTTTTCTTCCTTAGCACTGCTAGTACCTGAGATAACGTTCCAGGAAGTGGAGTAAATTGGCGAGCTTTGCGCTGCGAGCGTGGGTCTTGCCGGCCTTGCTGCACATAAGAGGTCGGCTGCTTGGTGGTAAATTGTAGTTTCGGGGCCTGAGCTGGCATCTTCTGTACATAAGTCATGTTGACTTCAGGGGCATGCTCTTTGTCTTTCTTACTAGCAAATCTCTTGCCTGATGAACCCGACTCACTGTACCATCCTTTCTTGAGCCCAGACTCAATCTCCTCACCCATGGCTATCAGCTGGCTAAAAGATTGGACGGCCGTCACTAACATTCGTGAACGAACCGGCTGTGATAGAGTGGACATGAACAACTTCATTAAGTCACGTTCTGAAGGTTCGGGCATGATCTGTCCCGCCATGTTCCTCCAGCGAGTGGCATACTCCTTTAGAGTTTCGCCCTTTTTCTGCTCAGCTCTTTCCAGGTCTTCTCTTGTAATAGTGACATCGAGATTGAACTTGAAGTGTTTGACGAAAAGATTTGCCACTTCTTCCCACGAGTCTTTCCGGTTGATCTGGTGGTTGGTATACCATCTCATTGCAGCATCCTTCAAGCTTGCTTGAAAGGTTTGAATCATTAAAGGTCCATTAGAAACATATCTGTTCATGAGCCCCTGGTACATCTCGATGTGCTGAATTGGGTTCGAGGTGCCATCATACTTCTCGAAGGCTGGCATTTTGAATTTATCGGGCACTTGGATCCGAGTAAAAACAGACAAATCAACAGGCGGAAAACTTTGAGTTCCCTCTACTTCACGTAATCTCTGGTCGAGCTTAGCCAGCAATTTAGCATTTTCATCATTGAGGGGTGGATGAAGAACATCAGCCGCCGGAGACGCACTAGTGTCAGTCAAAATGACATCGTCCAGTTGAAAGGTTGGATTAGTATTCACTGCAGGAGCTTTGTCGAGGCGGAGACCTTGACGAGTTGGAGGCGGAATCTCCGATTGAGAGATAGCATTGATCTGTTGTTGCTTGGCCATGAGATCACTCATCATTTTGGACATAGCAGCCGTGATCTGCTCATTGATTGTATTCATGTGTTCTTTCAGCTTTTCGTCAATCATGGCTGCAATCTCGGCTTGATTGGCCATCCTTCTTTTGGTCACCGATCGAGTATTATGAGGATGAGGGGGATCCGTGGCAAATTACCTGCAAAAGTAACGATTGAATGAATACAACAAGTAAGAATAACGAGTCGGTCCATGACATCCCTTAGATCCTCAAGATGAAATTTCTTTCAAAAGACCAATTCGTCCAGTAAATCCTGAAATTCCAAATTGCTTCATTCAATAAAAACTTGGACTAATTCCAAAATTTACAAATTATAACTTAATGTTTTTCATTGAATTGCTCAGAATGGAAAATGTCTAAATATCTACTACCAAAAAACGTTAATAGCAAGCTAACATTTCCTCCTAAAAAAAAGAAAAACTCCCTAAACTAAACAAGAAATCAAATGGTCTTCCTCTTTTTAGAGGCTACATGATCTATAGACGAATGGGCCTTCAAGGCACGCCGTAATCGTGCATTCTCTTCAGCCAGAGCATCTGCCTTATCCTGGGCCTTCATCGTCTTTTCTTCGCTGATTTTGATTTGAGTCTGAAGGGTATGCCGTACTGTCACGACCGGGATCTTCGGGAGTATCTCAGCAGGGATGGTATGATACTGAACATACCGGTCCGTGGCAAAGTGACGCTTCATTCTTCCAGTGGGCTCATCTGCGGGCCAAATCAGCTTCTGAGTGGAACAATTCTGCCAAGCCTCAGAATGACGCCTAAGCTCGACTCTGTAGGACTCGCCTTTCTCGAACTGGACTTGAAATTCATTGGGCCTGAGTGGAGGTGGGACATCCTGTAGAACTCGAAATTGACGTGTAACCCGAAGGGGCTGATAGCAGGTTGCCCCATAAATGCCCATCAAAGGTATGGGCTTCTGATCGCCATGGTATAGTCGAGCCTCGACCTCCCGAAACCACACAGCTTGCCAAAGGAAAATCTTAGAGTTTGGATCTTTGAACGGATGGACCCATTGCGTATAGTGCAAACTCTTAGTTTGATCTTGTATTTGTTTGAACCTTAAAATAGGGTTATCGGTCATGCCCATTTCAAATACAGTCATATCTTCCCCAAATTGAGAAAGGTGTGAGAAAAGCCAGATTTGTAAAAGCTCAATCGGGGCTCGAAAAGTTCTATCTTTTCCTTTCTTGAATCGTGTCAGAGATATGAAAGTTTCTGCTAGAATTGTGTTTATAAAACTAACTCCACCACATATTAGTTTTACCGTCCAAGTTATGACAGGATCAATAGCATTTTGACCGAATGGAAAAATGATGAGTCCAAAAAAAGCTAAGATAAAAATTTTAGATCTCATGAGGACAGAGTTATTTTCAAAACATTCGATAAGAAAAGATAATGGGCATGCTTGACAATTACCCCTTAGCACTTTTTCAATTTCCTTTTTAGTCAAATTCAAAAATTCAGCAAGCACTACCACAGGATCTACCTTAATGGGTGGTTCGACTATATCCAACTCAATCGATTTTCCAATGGCAATACTGTATTCTTCCAGAGTTGGTGTGAGCTCAAACTTACCTCCTAACACAAATGTGGTTGTCTCGGGGCACCAAAAATGAGCGAATGCCTGCATGATCCCGCTCTGAACATCTATGTCTAGGATTGGCAGCATGAATCCAATGCGTTTGAGAACGTACTGCTGACCATCTGGCTTCAACTGGCTCCATAGCTTCTTGAGCTCCAGCTTCGGAGTAGGCACGAAACGGATATCAAGGCGACCCATTCTTATATAGATCACGTACCAAATGACTCAACCTAAATCATGGACCGACTCAAAATAAGATGAAGAAAACCAAAGATAAAGCTCGAGAAATTACCGTCTTTGGGGAGAAAATGTCAATAACATAGACATGCACATGAATCGTGAGTTTAAATCTTAATCTATCTATCCTAATGGCTTTTGCAAAGTGAAATGATGAACGAAACGACGCGTCGCAGCCTCGTGTACAATCATCATGACTAGTCGCAGCCTCGCATACAATAGTCATGACTAATCGAGTCCAATCACTTCAGCTTGGTTCGGTCGACAAGGGCAACCCCATGCATTGTAGCCTCACGTGCATGAGGACGACCCTTGAGCCATTTTTTGGAAAAATTTTCGGGATTCAAATGGGATAACCTTTAGCGAAGCCTTACCGCCAAGGTTAAAGAACCACCTAAATACCATCTTAAAACTATGGGTGCGACCCAGGTCCGGTCACAGGTTGTGTGTGATGTAGTGCAACTACTATAAATCATGCACAACAATTATATGCAACCAACACTTCAATAGTACGAAAATTAAACCAAATTCCACTCCACCAAACCTGCAAAACAAAGGGTTAGCCAATCACTACTCCCCTTATAACTCCCATTCTGCAAAAACATTTAACACTTAAAAATGATAATTCAATTAAATTTTGCCAAATCGAGTGATTTTTGTTTGAAAATTCTTTTTTGGCCTAAGTCCTCCATAAATTTTCAAAAAATTCAAGTTTATCCCCAGCGGAGTCGCCAAGCTGTCGCGACCTAAAAAAAAAAATCGTGTTTTCGATCTTAGGCTAATGGATTACTAGATCAATTAAATTAACTAACCTAGCTCGAGTTCTCCCAAACTCTACCAAATCGCAACTTAGGTCCAATTATGAGCATGCAAATATTTTCAATGGGAGTCGCCACTAATCATTTAAGGTAGGTTGATTAGAAACCTAAATAAAATAGCGGGAGTACTATTTTATTTCTACGAACCAGAAATTATGAATTCGGGGACTTGGTTACGCTAGATTCCCTAACGCCCTTTCGGTACCAATTTCAAGAAAAATACCCAATTTGGCAATTTTGATAAATCCCGACTTAGAGTTTAAAGGTGCAGAAATTTTTATTTTCACTTATTTAAATGAAAGCTAACCTATATGTAATGACGTGCAAAAATTGACATGCGATTAGTACAACCTAACATGCAAATTATATGTCATGCGACGACGTGACCTATTTCTAATGACGTGCATATTATTATTATTTTTTTTTGTATTTTTTTTAAATAAAATTCGGAATTAAAAATGCTAATTATCTAGACACACAATTTTAAACTAAAGAAATTAACCTATTCTAGAGTGATCTTTTAGTATTTTTTTTAAATCAAAATTCGAAATTAAAATCAAGTAAAAAAAATATATAACCGCCAAATCTTTCGAATTAAGTTTCGATCTGAAGCCTGACAGATCGATCCTAAAATTCGAAATACCCGCTATGGAAATAACTCTATCTAAAGCCTGATAGATAGATTTATTTTCACGTGTGCGGTTGCGGATTAGGAAATTTTCCTAATCGATCACATCTTGAAAAATTCTCGATATCTTAAATATCTTGGATATATTCAAAAGATTTTGAAAATTCTAAATTTATCCAAGTTTGAAAAGTAATAGATATCCAAGATTTCAAAAAAAGAAATAAAATCCTAATTGGAATAATGCCTATTGTTCAAATATACAAAATTAGATATCAATAAGCACAAAATAGGCAACCAAATATTCAAATCAAATTGGGATAGAATAATTACCTGATTTGCAGATTTCTTTCCTAATTTGAATTTGCACCGGATCGGAATGGTGCGTCGGGAACGGCGGCGTCGGGATGGTGGTCTACGTGGCTAGCTCAATGGTCCTCACGGCAAGGCACGGCTCTTCGCTGATTTGACTCGTGGAGCTCACGGTTGGCGGTTGTCTGCTAATGAGAATATTATACCGTTTGAATGAGCAGCAAAAAGTATTAAACTCAGTGATTGGCCGTGGGAGGTCGCCGTTCTTGTGGTGCTGGACCGAAACAAAAGTGATGTTGGAAGCGCGGCTACGGAGATCGTTTGGGTTGTCGTCAATCCTTGGAGCTGTGTGGTAGGTTTGCCGCGATGAAGGTGCAGCTCACAGTGGGGCTGAGCAAAGGCGTGCGCGGGGATCACGGGAAGCCTAAAACCGTCGTGGAGGCTCACTAAGTTGGAACACAACCTGCAAAGAAAATTAAACGTGACAGCAAAGAATATTGGTTGTTCGCTCTTTGCGTTGGCGATGCGGTGGGAGCAAACAAGATCAACAGATCTGGCTTGAGCTTGTTCTTTTGTCTTTCTCCTTTATTGGCGTTTACTCTCTTGGCTTCTCTGTGTATGCAGACCTGATGACCCTTTTGCTCTCCACTTTGGACCTCGTGTGTTGAGCCTCCCTTATGCTTCAAAAAGTGCCGACCTTCAGAACTTGCAGGAAGAACAGGATCTCTCTCTCTACTACTCGCGATCTCTCTCGGTGAATTCCCCACGCGAACGTACTCTCCTCTCTCTCTCGATGTTGTGGCCAGTGTGTTATGAATTGTGTGCTCAGAATCCCAAGAACCCCCCATAAGCATGTATTTATAATGAAAACCTAGGTCAATTAGCCGGGCTTTTAGTCCTAACGGGCTTAGGTTTAGGCTTTAATTTAATTTAATTTAATTCTACGTGGACTGAATTAATTCGGGCTTTTTTTTGATTAAGCTTGATGGACTAATTTAAGCTCAAATTAAAACAACCAAGCCCTTTTGCGTGTGATTTTCGGCCCATGCTTTTCGAGTGAACCGAGTCTCGTTCGATGCCCGAGCTCGATTCACGTAATGAATTTTAAGCTCGCTTGTCACCGCTGATCCGATGCAGAATGCAATTGATCTAAATGAACCTAAACTATATGTTTTGCAATTTTAATATTTTTGTTTAGGGGTTAAAATTTAATCCCTAATTTTCTATGCAATTAACTACTAAATGATGTGCTAAAATTTAGGTGTCAACAATCTGCAATACATTAGCCCTAACCTTGTCAAGACGATCATCCAAGCCATCCAAGAACAAATAAACACAATCTTCTTGAACTAAAGTGTTGTATATGTCAATATCATGAGCGCAGGTCATAGGATTAAGCCAACGAAAATCAATTTCTCGCCAAAGTCCTTGTAGGTCATTATAATATTTTTCAATAGGTCCGCTTGCCTGCTTCAATCGGGTCAATCATCGCTTTAAATCATACACTTGGGAGACGTCGACGCCATCAAAGAATGTTGTAGCCACCGTATCCCAAACCGCTTTTGTGGTGGGGTATCGGATGAAGTTGCCAATCAGTGCAGGATCCATGGAATTGATAAGCTAGCCCTTCACAGTTGAATTGTCAATCTTCCACTTTTGGAAGTCGGGATAATTCGGAGAGAGTTGGGGAAGAACCCCAGTAATATATCCCAACTTGTCTTTGCCAGAGATGTACATCTCGACAACTTGGGATCAAAGACCATAGTTGCTTCCATCTAACTTGACAGTAATCGAGGGAGCTGGAATCTCAACATGAGATTGTGGAACATGTTGGGATAGGACCTGGGTCAAACGCTCAATAAGAGTATCAGTATTCGAAGCTCTCTCTTGTGCTACCAAGGGAAGACATTACCAGTGGGGTAGGATGATGTAGCACAGTTGTGGTGATCTTTGAGAAATCTGGTTGGAGCAACGATGAAGGTCGCAGCAATGGAGTCTAATTGATCGGATCAAGTATAAAGTCCCTTGATCGGTGGCTCTGATACCATGAAGAAAAATAAAGAATTCTAAAAATTTTATGTAATTTCTGTATTCCAGCTTACATTTACAAGGCTATAAGTATATATTTACAAAGAAAAAAATCAACCCTAATTGACCTACAAAACAGGGGATATACATAGAAAAAGGAAATATACATAGAAATAGTATAAAATAATAAGAAATTGCCTATTTTGGCTCTAGAAGATAGCTCACGCTAATATACTACATTTGTCTCTCTTCTACTACAAATCTCCACTTGGTATCAAAGGCACTACTATTCATTTTGCACATGTGCATCCACCCCTTGTCAGTCAAGTTTCACGTACCATGGTCGAATGACACTTATCACTCTTAATTTGGCTTGCACGTAAGGGAGAGTGTTGAAATATCATCCTATGTTACTGGACAACGGGTTTTATACGTTCTTTATACTCATAAGATTTTTCTCTACCAAACAGTTTAGGGTTAGACTTTTCAAAATCTATTTACCATAATAATCGATCTCTTTTTAGTTTCCAGAATCTTTCATTCCCCTCCACCCACGGCATTCGACGGTGCCGCATGTTTCGAAACAGGTGAATCTACCCTCTGATGGACCGGCTTGATTAAGGGAAATTATGCTAACTTCGGCGTCGAGTCCAAGCTTTGAAGTTTCGACCATTAAATTGTCAACTCATGCCTCTTCTGATCATCAATCTTTCAATTAACGTTGAATCCCGCACGTCTTCAATTGAATAAAGTTTAATGCACTCTGGCGTGGTAAATGGCTCGTAAAGACCCTAAATAAAAATTTGGCCGATAAAAGTAGTTGAAGTGCAAGACTAGGTAAAAGAAGCCATTTTTAATTAGATTAATCAGTTCCTCGAAAATCCAACGCCTATTCTCAATTTCCATGAATGGGAATCGAAACCTTTGAATCAAGAACAAGAGACTTTGACTTCAAAGAGAAATTTTACGTTAGGACATGCATGCAGCTCAAATCGTTCAATATCTTTGTTCCGGGGCAAAGAGTTATCTAAGTTGACTTGAAAGTGCAAGCCAACTCAACTTCTTCTGAGCTGCGTCGCATTTTCTCGGACCTTTCCGATTAAAAGAAACATCTAAACCTCTGCAGATCGTTCCATTTGCAGGACCGTGTCCACCCTCCCCATTTTTAATATTCCACGCATATTCGATTTGCTTTCACAGAACTGGGTTTTCCCGATATCCATTAGCTCCAGCTAGAAATGGGTTTCCATGGTCAAGACGCTTTCGTGATTTTCTTGTTTTTTTAGCTTTCTAAGTCTAGCAATGTGCCTTTCTAATATAATATTTCATTAGGGTTTGCACTTGACAAGGCAGTCTTTGATAATTGAGTGATTGGTCAAACCAGAAAGTGGAAATTTGGGATGGAGTTTCATAGGCCAGATAGACTTAGCGTGGTTCAGAGGTTTTTATATTAATGTAGTTGAGAAGAGACACACTAGGGTCATCACTCAGCCCATGCTTTGTCCCTATAGGGATACTCCTTGAGTTGATGTCAATTGATCTTTAGTCTCCTAGAGCTGTCTACCATATCTCACAACCCCGTTGCGATCATATGGGGCGAGTGCTGATGCCGAAATCGAAGTGTTAAACTTGGGGTCTAGTTAAAGTTAGCGCATCACTAGTTCGTCATGGATGTTGGAATCTTGAAAATATGTATGATAGATTATTGCGATCTTGAATATTACAAGACATGAAGCATGGATCTCACTTTGAAAATGTGGGGAGTTCGACATCAGATCGATTGATTTAGTATATAATGACAGAAACCCTCTTCAACAATCATGATATTTGTGCTAAAATGTGTAAGAATTTTCTAATGTGGGTTTCATTAATTAAAATTAACTGAATTAGTTTGGTCTAATAAAAGCAAGATATATGAGATTTTAATAAGTCTAATATCGGGCTGGTTGGTGTAAGCCGAGTACGGCCCGACCTATAATAAGAGGATCCGTAATCAAAAACTCTATAAACAGTGCTCAAGTCCCTCTCCTAACTAGATGATGTATAATCTAGCTCACATACGGATCTAGAGAGAACTTTTTTCTCGTGAGTAGCAATCTCATTAGGCCAATATTCTAACGAAGGGTATAGGGGAAAAGCACTTGAGTTCGTGTTCGAAAACCGTCGCAAATTCCGCATCAATTTTGATGGATTCCAAATCACATACGCAAATCGATAATTTTTCCATTAACACGTTTCAGTTTTTGATTATAGTGATCCTGGGCGTGCTATTTTCGTGGCCAACAAAATGGACCTTCCAGAAAATGGGACACATTGTTCAAGAGAAAGTACTTCAAATACCCATGCTTTGAACTCTTAATGATGTTTTGTCTCCCGTTCAGACGCACTCGTCCATGTGCATGAAGAATTGACGTTCCGCGCGTGCTCAGTACACACATTCTGCTCCAACTTTGTATTCACAAAAGGGACATTGAGAAGAACTGTCTGAAAATTAGTTCTCGAAATGAGGTACCTTGAACTGAACTTCGACCCTCGAGAGTCTTGATCAATATCAGACCGTCGAACACAGAACTTTTGTACAAAGAGCTAGAAAAGACGCCATCACAGCGGTCAGTTTTTCTTGCTTCTTTTGCTTTTAAAGTTTTCTGGTAGCTCTGAAATCTTCAACTCTTGCTGATTAGTTCTTTGGTCCAATTCCAAGTCATCTCACAGAAAGATTGTTCTATGTTTAGCAGAAACTCATAGATATTTAACTTAGAGCTTACCCACTAAATATTAAAAGTTGTTTTTTCCTTGGGCTAACGATCGGTGATTTACATCGTCAGTGATGACTAGGAAGATGGGTGCGAGAATATTAATGTATGTATCATCGTTTTTTAATTGGTTTTGAAGGAACATATAACTTCTTCAACCGCACCACAATTTAGAGGAAAGCTCACGAATAACCGAAAGTTCCTCTTCATGACGAGCCAACTTCATACAACTTCTGTTCATACCCTAAAATATACTCTTTTTTTTCATTACCCTAAGTTATAGTTTGAATATTATTAAATATACAAAGACACTGTAGCTATTCTTCTTCTCTACCATTGCATGATCTCTCTCTCTCTCTCTCTCTCTCTCTCTCTCTCTCTCTCTCTCTCTCTCGTCCGCTCCTCGTGCTTCGAACGATGTTTCATGCAAGCTCACCACAAAAACCAGAAAAAACAGATAATATTAATAAAAAGAGAAAGAAAAGAAAAGTCAACATCTCATGCAAAAGTCTATAAAAGCCTGCATTTGCAAGCATATGTATTCACCATCACCTTGCTAATAGCTTTCACAGGGCAATAGCAAAACCGCCCTTATAGTATTCCCCACCTCTCTTTCTTGTCGGAATTCAAAGCCAATTCCAAGCATTCTTTCCGACATGGAAACCGTGCAAAACCCTACTGTCATGAACCCGAGAATCGCCATCCTCGGTGCTGGGGTCAGCGGTTTAGCTGCGGCCAAACAACTCTCCCACTACAACCCAATGGTCTTTGAGGCTAGTGACTCAATTGGGGGTGTCTGGAAACACTGCTCTTACTATTCCACCAAGCTTCAGTCCCTTCGCTGTGACTACGAGTTCTCCGATTTTCCCTGGCCCGACCGTGACAACTCAAGCTTCCCTTCTCATGCCCAGATCCTTGATTACCTGCACGTGTACGCCATGCGCTTTGATTTGATGAAGCTTGTGAGGTTCAACTCAAAAGTGGTGGAGGTTCGCTTCATCGGCGATCAGAAGCCGACGGACAATTTGGCAGATTATGGTAGTTTGTTGCCCGGGCAGCCGGCTTGGGAGGTCGCCGTCCAGACTCAAGAATCGGAGAGTGTTCAGGTTTTCTATTCAAACTTCCTAGTTTAGGCCTCAAGCAAACTTTTATTTTTCTATAGTCTTTTTACACAAGCATAAAGTTGAAAGCTGATCAGCTGAAGGTTCTCCAAAACCGATTCTAAGTAATATGGTGAAATTCTTCCTTTTTCATCTAGTCCATCAGATCTGATGACTCAAATCTGTGCACGCATGATTCATTTTACATTTCTCTCAAGTATCATGTTTGAAATATCTTTCCTATAAGAATAAATTCCTCATACTGTTTCAATTTGCATCAGTGGCACTCATTCGAATTCCTGGTGATTTGTATCGGCAAATATGGGGATATACCGAAGATCCCTAGTTTCCCACACAACAAAGGCCCTGAGATATTTCAGGGCCAAGTATTGCACACCATCGACTACTCCAAGCTCAACCGCGAAGCTGCAACCGAATTGCTCAAGGGCAAGAAAGTCGTTGTCGTCGGATACAAGAAATCAGGCATCGATTTAGCCATGGAGTGTGCAGAGGCAAATCAAGGTATGGAATTTACGACCCCTGCAAATATTTTCAAAGTAGCTATCGGTGGTGCAAACATCGAGTATCAGATAGATTATACAGTGCATATAGATTAGTAAAATCTGCAAACGTCTAGGTTTTCATTTGGAATTCTAGGAAAAATGATCATCGACGAATTTAAAAAAAAAAACCTGTGCTTCTTGATATTATCGCGCTGTTGTGATTTTGATATCCTTTGCATCATCTGCATTCACTTTGTGCAACTTATAATCAAGAGATAAGTGATTTTCATTCGCTTATAACTTTCCTCTGAGAAGGCAACTAAAGAAGACAGATCACTCCTATATTTTCTGTTAAATTTTTGTGATTGCCAACTGGCGATGAATTTGCCTTCATAATATTTTTGGAATAATCCCTTGAGGAGAAATATTCACCTTTTCTATTTACACCACAAACATTGATTTACAAGATAAATTTATGAAGAAACGTGTCTAATTGTTAATTGATATTGACAAGAACCCATATTTTCACATACTAAATAAAACTTTCTTATGTCAGTTTATAAAATTACATATTGTAGATCAACTTCTGGTTGTCTTACAATAACCTTTGAAAAAGAAGAAAGGGGGTCAATTCAATTTTTCAAACGTCAGGTCTTATTATATTTTGACTTCTTGACTTGTCCACATTCTCAAGTATTCACGACACGAATCCAGCTTTGTCTTGTTTACCCAGTGGAGGAAAAATGGAAAAATCAGCTTTGACTTTGTATATACACAAAAGAAAATGGGAAAACATAACGATTCCAAGGACATGTGTGAAGAAAATTCTTGAAATATGCTAATTATTTATGTTGAGTTGAAATCATGCACATGCTTGACTTTTATCGGACACTGATCAAGGCAAGTCAACGGAATTAACTTTTTCATTTGATTGACACGCGCGGCACGAACATTGCGCGAGAGGAGCAAGCAAGTTAACCGAATCGACTATAGTAACGGTGACGGCAAGAAAACGATGGGTTTCCTAAATAACCAAGCACTGTTGAAATAAACCATCGACAAACCATTCATTCAAGTATTGAAGGATTCCAAAGGAATTATCCAAATCAGTCCTAAATCTATGGTGCAGACGTCGATTTAATTCCAAACTTTTTGATTTTACCAATCCGGTTCTAAATCTCTGTGCGAAACTTCATCGTAGTCCTTTCGACATTAATATCATAGATTTAGGGCTGATTGAGTACTTTTACCTAAGAGTCCCCATTCCTTGTATTTTCCTACATCCCATGCATGTCTTAATAGTGAAATTTATTACGCCTAAACTCAAACCAATTATGTTGACTTTGTCTCTCAAAGGTCTTAACGAAGTGAACTTGAATATATGCTTATCTTGTCATTTCAGCTAGTTTAATTTAGGTAACATTGGTAAGTTAGGAAACTAACGAGCAATTTATTTATTTATTTTCTTTTGGAACATTGTTAAAAGGACCAGAAGGCCAACCATGCACGATGATTGTGAGAACCATTCACTGGACTGTTCCACATTACTGGATCTGGGGCTTGCCTTTCTTCCTGTTCTACTCCACCAGATCTTCTCAGTTCCTCCATAGAAAGCCCAACCAGACCTTCCTCGGGGCGTGTCTCTGCTTCCTTCTGTCTCCACTGGTCAGTCAAGATTACTTCTCGGGATTGAGCAATTCATTTTTTGTGTTGATATCGAAACTTTGTAGCTGGTTGAACGTGACGATTGATGCTGGTTTTCTCAGAGGCGGGCGATATCGAAGTTCATAGAGTCCTACTTGGTGTGGAAGCTCCCGCTGAAAAAGTACGGGCTGAAGCCGGATCACCCATTCGAGGAAGACTACGCGTCTTGCCAAATGGCCATCATGCCGGAGAATTTCTTCTCTGAGGCTGACAAGGGGAGGATCGCGTTCAAGAGGCCCAACAAATGGTGGTTCTGGGAAGGAGGGATCGAGTTCGACGATGGCAATAGATTGGAGGCTGACGTGGTTGTCTTCGCGACAGGTTACGATGGGAAGAGGAAGCTCAAATCCATAATGCCCGAACCATTTCGGAGTCTGATGGAGTTCCCTTCTGGTATCATGCCCTTATACAGGTAATACAATACAATTTCCGACACCGTCTAGTTGTGCGCATTCTCGACTACTAGTGGCTTAAATTTCTTGACTATTTATCAGGGCGACGATCCATCCCTTGATTCCAAACATGGCATTTCTGGGATACGTGGAGAGCGTCTCAAACCTTCATTCAGCAGAGCTTCAGAGCAAATGGCTGTCTCACCTGCTAGATGAGAAGTTCAAGCTCCCCGGTGTCGAGGACATGCTTGACCAGACAACTAAAGAGATCGAGGTGATGAAGAAGACGACCCGGTTTTACAAGAGGCACTGCATCTCGGTCTTCAGTATCAGCCACGATGACGAAATATGCAGAGACATGGGGTGGAACGTGTTGAGGAAGAAAAACTGGTTGGCCGAGGCATTTAGCCCTTACACTAGCCGGGACTACGAAAAGGAAGACTGACGTGACAGCGAGCTCGTGATCGTGAAATTCGTTTCGTGTCTTTGAAGGATCGTTTCCATTTATTTTTCATATGTTTTAGTACAGAATAAAGAGAGACATCATAGTAAATGTTGTATTAAGCTTGTCTGGATTGCATGTACTTACTACAAATCTGAACAAAATCGATCTGAGTCCACGAACTGTACGAGACTAATTTAAGAATCGTAGATTATGTCATTGAAGAGCCGAATACAGTTTACATATGGAGCCATGGTAATGAAAAGCAACAAGAGATCGGGAAGGACAAACTGTCAACATATTTACGATGGCTCGTTAGGCGCTTTGAAGGAACTTCAAGGTCTCGTCAATGTGCTTCTCAGGTTGGAACTGGTTGTTGTAGATGAGCTGAACCACGCCGTTCTTGTCGAGCACGTAAGTCTGTCTTCCGGGCAAGGCCCCGAATAAATCTGAGGGGACTCCCCAATCTTTCCTGACCTTATCCCCGACATCACTGAGCAATGTGAATGGAAGTCTATACTTCTTGGCAAATGCCTGATGATAACAGTGAAACTCAATGTCAGCGGCGACCGCAAATCAGAAGAGGAAACCACTCATCGAAGGAAATATCAATGAGAGCTGAAGACTCAATAACACTTGAAGTTTTCTCAAGACATCATAAACCGGAAAAGAAAATTTAGTATTCTGGTGCAAAATCCAAGTCTTGCAGTTCCATGGAACACATACCCTGAAAGACTTGCACATTCCTGACAAACCTATCACTTGTTCGTACAGCTTTCGGCATTAGTTTTCGTAAAACTCAAATGATGCAACACACGATCAGTTACAGGAAACAGAGGAACTTTTTCCAATACCTTATGCGAATTTGAGTCATCCCCACTGATTCCAATCACCTCGGCCCCTGCTTTCTTGAACTTCTCATAAGAATCCCGGAAAGCGCAGGCCTGACAGATTACGGCATTCTTAGTAAATCCGATTATTCGCAAACTGCTATCACAGGGAAAATTCCCTGCGGTCGATTCAGTAAGGTCTAGTATAGACCGAAGCTCTAGTTGAATGGAGAAATTGCTCAATTCACCTCTATCTGTCAACAGCTATTAGCTACACTAATCAACTTCAACACATTGTACTCGATTCTTTCAGGGAAAGTAAAGCTATTAGCGCAGTCTAGCTTAGAGCATACTCATTTTCACCACGACATTCGGCAAAAGAAAGAGAAAAGGCAAGTGATTGTTAACAGTGACACTCTGCAAAACCCCTTGGGGCCAAAGAAATTACACATAAATGGGCAAAAGAAGTTATGCTGTTATCACAAATTATCATTGTCCAACAGAGGACCAACACTTGAATCTCCCCAAAAAAACAAGACACTGCAAGAGTAGGTTGTTCATGTTACCTGCTTGGTGCAGCCTGGTGTCTCATCAGCAGGGTAGAAGTAGACGACGACAGGCTTGCCCTTGAACTTAGAGAGGCTCACGTTCTTGCCGTCTTGATCCTTCAGCGTGAAGGATGGTGGGACTTGGCCTTTGTTCACCTGCAACAAGTTTCCAGAAACAGAAGCGAGAAGAGATTAATCCTCTTGGCTTGACCACCAAATGCTCCAAATCTCTGAATGCGGGACAATGTACCTTGGCAAGAATGGCGCTCTTTGCAGAGAACGAAGAAGGGATGGAGACAGAGGAGGGAGTAGACAGCCTAAGGCCATGGAACTGAGACTCTGAAGATTTGGGCAAGAACGTGGGATTGCGGGGAGATAGGGTTCCGGGTGTCTGAGGTGGGATCAGAGATGGGAGCGAGTGCTTCGGGAGTGAAAGCGTGGCCATCATTGAGATCAAGAATCAGAGGAATGCGGGTTGGAAAAAGTTAGCCCAGAAAAATATGGGGAAAAAAAAGATGATTCTTTTGCTCCTGTGCGTCTCTGCTGCTGCTTGCGACCAGCAAAAGTTTCTCTTGTTTTCTTCTGGGGTTCTGCTCAGGTGGTGGGAAGAAAGATAAGGTTTTTGCGGTCGTCCATCGGCTTTTCCGATGCTTTTCATGGCGTGGACGATTGCTGGCCCTTCACGAAGAACTCTAACACCATCCGGCCTTCGTCTCCAGGAAGCGGGCCTGAGCGGACTGGATCATAAGATGGGAACAACTTGGTACAGTAGCTTGTGGTCGGGCTTGACCGGCCCAGTAGGCCGCCAGCCTAGCTCTCACGATCATCTTCCACCACCAGATTTCGCGATCTCGGGACTCGAACCGGGAAGTCAATGCGAGAGTCGCGGGAAGGTTAACCTCTCCACTTTCGGTCACTCTCGGTCGACGTCAAACCATGAATAAAGTAACGTGAACTACTTACTACCCATCAACAAGTCATTGGGAGCGTCTCTCTACATTCACGTGTATCCAAGATAATGATGATGGAGCAAGGTGAAGAGAGGGACAGCAAAGTTATCGAAGTAATATTGTGATTTAAGCGTGCCGGTTTTAGTTTGAGTTTGGATATAAATTTATTTGCCGATTGAGTCGAGTCAAACTTGAGTTAGTTTAAAACTTACTCAGATTGGGTCTGAACTTGAGGATTCAAAAGTTGATGGAGCTCGAACGTCAGTATCATGGACTCTTGTTCTAAGGCCGCATTTTTTTATTTTTGCGGATAGTCGGAGGCAAAAGTCGTTCATGGAAGCTTACAGATAAGACATCGGACTCGCGCTAATGAGTCAAGAACTTCAGAGCCAACCTTTACAATGATGACATTCTCCTTCTCATGGTTCTGAGATTATGGGGATAATGACAAGCATAGAGTTACATCTTCAGAGCGATCGAAATGAGAGAAAAAGCCAAACAAACAAAAAAGTATGGTCAAGTCCCGCGCGTTCATGATGTAAAACCTATGTTTTTCCAAACGGGCTCTAACATATGTATCAGGGTTTTAATCATCTTGTTGGAGTTGGTGAATAATTCGGGAACCCTTATTTCTCATATCGGATACGTCCACGTGAGCTTAGGGAAACTGGAGTATTAGTCGATGATATGTGACCCTTACGTGCGGAATGCGGGAGTTCGTGAGCAGCACCTCCAACACGAGTAGCCCGCTGCCCGGTCAGCGGGTGGGGGTTCGAGGGCAGCGCCCCCTGACGAGGATTCCGCTGCCCAGTCAACGGACGGCTGTCCTACTCGCCGGTGAGCAGGCGGGGGCTCAGGGGCAGCATCCCCGAAACCTCAACGGATTTGGGCTTTTATTTAAGCTGGCCTGTTTGGTGCAAAATTAAGATATTTCGTGTAAGTTTAGGTTTTGGGCTCATTTTGGGCATATATATATTTTGTTCGTTGTTCTTATCATTGTAACGAGTTGAGTGGCTGTAAACTAAAAATATAGTGAAATCTCTTTACAGGACATAACCCTATTCGAAGGTGAACCTGGGTAAATTCGTGCATTGTCTATTTTCTTTGTCTTCTGCGTGATTATTCTGTTTCGGTTCTCGATACATCTTTTCACCTCTAAGGGTATTCAAGTTGTGACCAGATACATGCTCGGCATTGAACAAAATTGACATTGGTATGCGGATGTGCGGCTGGCTAATCTACGTCGATATGATCTGGCATTACTTTACGAACTTTCTTTCTAATTGCCGATTTTGGTGTCGTATTGTACCCTAAGTATGCAGGGACTGAGCTAGAATCAACGGATCAAAGCATCTCGTATTGAGCTTGAGGAGGATGATATTGTTGGCATTCAAGGGAAAAAAATTGAGATCGAGGATCCAAAGCCCCCTTAAGGATAAGAGTTATATTCAAGGTTGTTTTTCTAACTTGATGTTTCGTAAGTTTCATGAATGAGCCGTGCTGTTGTTATTTTTGCTTTTGCCGGCCGTGCTCGAATCTTGTCGACTATTGCGTTGCCATGTCCTCCGAACGATATTAGTCAGTAAAACTCTCGGGGCTCCGGCGTTGAGCTTTCCTCTCCGGAAATGCCTTCCCTTTGCAAAACTTTTGGTAGATAAATCGTGATATCAAGATCAATTTAATCAAGAGATCTCGGAGACTTAAGGGTAATCAGAATCGGTTGTTTCAATCGGACGGTAGGAAACTATATAATCTTCTGGCTATATTCCTGTTTCTCGTGATGTCCTGCTGACTCTTGGCAAATAAGCAAGGCCAACAGATACATACGTGGGTATATTTTTGTTTAAGCCATTGTCAACTATGGATTCCTCTTTCATGTTACTTTCATCCAATTCATCAGTCCTGCTTATTAAGTAGATGAAGTTGTTGCAACTCCTCTTTGTCCAAGTGCTGTAATTGGACACTTGCACGCCAGCAATCAACATAGAGTTTGAAAAATAATGCTCATCAATAGAGACAGAGTGTCCTTGTCGGGGTAGTTAGGAACTACTATCAAATGCAGCTAGAAGACTATAAAATATTGTCCGTGTTTCACAAAGAATTTCTTGTGTCGGTGGGTATTCCTATAAATGGTATATGGGGGAATATACATCCTATCTGTTCTGAGCTACTATGATATGCACTTTCGTGTTTTTCAGCCTGTATCATAATTACAAAACACCAAAAAAGGTTGCACCTTGATGCTTCTAGGTCTGTTATTCGACTCAGAAAAGCTCTTTGTGGAATTCGAAACGTGTGGATGTCTTGTGACTCAGCTCACGGGATAGGTTATTTAGTTCCTTTGCCAACACCGGCATCCCGCAGTAGAACACCCCTGCAATAGAAAACCCCCTTTTGGTCAGGCATCATTGAAACGTGAATATCTTGTGACAGCTGTTGATTCGGCAAACATCGCAGAGTTTTGTCATATTAAGGAGATGGACTTCATTTTTCCTAGCCAAGGGTTTTACTAAATAATTCACGCAAAATTTAAGATCTTATATTTTAATCCTTTGCATTATGTTCTGATGTAGACTTGGCCACAGGGCGCTGATAAGGGTGTCCTACGAGTCTGAAAACTAGTCTTTCATCTACTGAAGTTACATATGAGCAATGTCAATATGTAAGTCTTGTCTAGTTGTTGTTAATACCAGAAGGCTACTATGCTAAGCTCTACCTGTATGATTTGGGGATAAATTACCAGCACCAGCTGAAGCTAGTTTTCATCATTTTTTTAGTATCTAGGCTCTGAACTAATTAGTTTGATTGTTATGAAATTTTTGGCAATTACTAGTGTTTTCTTGTATCACACTTACCTACTGTAGTGTAAGGATGCTTTGAAGCTACTTTGATAAATACTTCTCTCCAATTTGGTCTTCCAAAGTGTGTTCTTACCTGCAAGTATCAAATATCAGGACTGAGTTTGCAGCCTCATTGTTGAAGCAGTTCACTTTAATGAACGAGCTAAAAAAAGAAAAAAATATTCTATCTATAATGTTTCTAGATTAATTGTCTCAGTAGCCTGCTCATTGTTAATATGGTAGTGTAACAGAATGTAGCATTGTTATGTAGACATCATATTATACCCGTGTGCCTGATAGGATGTCAAAACCATGTTTGGCATGATTGAGAGCCTGGACCATGGTGATTAGAGTTGACCTTGCATCACCCTCTTCATAGACACTGGTAAGGTGATTGTGAAGCTCGATTTGACCCTGCTCATACAAAAAGAGAAAGAAGACATTGGGTCACTTAGCCCGCTCATTTTAGTTCCCGCCACACATGCACTAAACAGTCACGAGCAATGCTCAGAAGAATATTACTTTGTGATCCATTCCCGCAACTTCATCCATTACTCCTTTGAACCACTCAAACGACCCGGATTCCCTTGTCACCCAGTAGAAATGAGCACTGGACGTCCTCTGTGACTTCCTTTTGCCACCTGGCGTCACGTTTGAAGATGCGAAACTATTTGTGCTATCATCTGATCTACTCGTCTCCGTGGTTGACTCCTATTTCATTACAATAGCAAAACTTTAAAACGTGTTTCCTAGATTTTAAGTCATGTTATTCATATATTAGCAACATACTGTACCATTTGCTCTTCTGCTCTTGTATTACTCAGGAGATCTCTAAGGATGCTTACGAAAGGGGTTGCACCAATGCCAAGCCCCACGAGGAGCAGTACATCATAATTTTTGTAGTCCTGAGCTGGAGCTCCGTATGGACCATCGACGAGCAATTTGGGTTGGCTGCATCATGACATAACAGTTTGTTCAGTTAGCATTACCTAGAATAGTCTCTATTTTGGAACTTAAGCCCGCCAGAAATGTAATTACCCTGTATGATTGATACGTCCGAGCGACGAGAATTTTGCCCGGCCAATAATAGATGACGAGTCTCTGCCTTCAGTCAAAGTTTTTTTCAACTCCTGTGTCCAATCACCGACTATCCTGATGTGAACACTGAGGTAGTCATCTCCGGGTGCCGAAGTAATTGAAAATGGGTGCCTGGAAGGTAACAGCGCTTAGCCTTTGATAGCGGAAATGCTGATGTTGGAAAAGCTAGGAGGTACGATTAAATTTGGACTTTACCACTCGAAAGGGGAAATTGTCGGACACTGTAGAAAAATGTACTGCCCACTTCTATACTTGAACCCTTGAGGCTTGGACATGATTATGCTAAAGACATTCCCTGGCAGTACTGAAACCTGTGGAGAACAAGCATAGTCCGAAAGAAATTAGCTTCCTGAATGAGAATTTTTTTTTTTTTCAGAAAAGCATATTCTCAATGCATTTTGCGAAGATCGTGCATGAAGAAACTGACACACTTTCTCAATTGTGCATTATATTATGGTCATGTCTATTCTCTGTTGATTCTCAATTGCATCAAGATAAAAATGTCTTTTTTCTTGATCAAACAATGAAAAGTGGAAATGTAAAAGAAATAAGAAGAGGTTTACCTTCAATATTTGAACTGCGTAATGGTTTGATCTGCATGCTCGCACGCTTCTCTCAACCATGTAGAGCAACAATGGAATAGAGATGTACATCCATGTCTGAGGTGAGTAAGGCATTGAATTAGTACCACTGCTATAGAATACATGATGAAGTTTGATGTCTTGACTTGACTACCGCGTATGTGATGAGCCAGATTGCTTACCGTTTTCCTGTACCACTCATGCACAAAGTACAGAAAGGTTCCGTGGATGAGCAGCAAAACGTAGACCACGCCTAACAGGTGATGGGAATACCAGAATGCATTGAAGCCTGTCAATCTGTTGAAAGGTGCAGGTAGCCTCACTAAGTTTCTCCTGAACCGGTGTGTCGCTAGAGTGAATGAGATCGCCATCAAAATCACCATAGCAATGCCTGTCACTCCTTCAACTCCAGATAAAAGGTCCCTGTATGTGGGCTTTCTGTCATTGAAGTCGGAGGATATGAGGGCGAACTTTTCCGGGGAGGAGTTTATCAGGCGGGGAAAATCGCATGCCAGATGGTCTCCCGCGTGGAGGATGATCCCCATGACTATGGCACATGCAATTATCTGTGCATTGGGGAAAAAAGCGCTGGAGAGTCATTCCATTATCTCTTTGCATACACGAGATATTGTTGGTCTAAAATACAGTAGTGCTTAAAAATAATCACTTGGATCAACTGTACTTCCTTCCTATCTTTGCCATGTTCATATGCACTCTAGCTCATGCATGTTAGCGGAATTGCATTCCCTGAAGTTACAACCATGGAAATCTTTGGACTTACTTTCTAACATCTTCTACTTTTATTACTTGCCATAGTGAATTTCCCCTTCCATTCTTGGCAACAGCTATGTTTACGGACTATGCCAATTTCATTCAGCCAGGAGGAATTGATACAATGTCGGGAACCATCATTTCAAAACTCTATGCATGATGTTTCTACTCGTTTCACCAGATCTTTTACCTTGTGGAAGTTTATGTTGTCGTCAAAGGGAATGAACGGCCTGACTCGAGTGGACCTGAGCCACGTCAGGGTATTCCGGCAGACAGGCAGGAGGATGAGAGCCATGTTGAGCTTCAGAGTTTCTGCTGCCCCCTTGGCCGTCGCCAGGCAATAGCCCATGACGCGAAATGCCGCCATGTTCCTGTATTGGATGAACTTCCAGGTGAAGAGGCATCCCATCACTATTGCCCAAAGCAACAGAATCCAACCTCTTTGCCAGTTCTCCAGCACGAGGCATCGGACGGAGCTGCTAATCCTCTGCACTGTGTCGGTTGGTCTAAACGAGCTCAGGTTTTGGCTCCAGCCAACACTGGCCGTGCTGAGCGGTCGGCTGTAATTCATGTAAGTGTCCTTCTGCAGAAGCAGAGTCTCCAGTTGCCACAACTGAAACAGAGAGTACAAGTGAAATTCTAGCCCGTCTGAAACGTACTTCTTTTCGCGGAGCAAAGCGTTTTCCTATTTTCAGCTTCAAGGGCTTTTACCTCGATGTAGCCGAGGTTTTCCGGGTCCAGTTCCTCCATGATCAGGGAGGCGTATTCCTCTGCTTGCTCTTTCAGCTTCGACAACTTGTTCGCCGATGCACTGAGCATTAGGAGCTGAAATTAAGACATTGATTAATGGTTGAAGCTCCAAAGTGTCGGTGAAACGGGACAAATCAGTTCTTTCTTTAGCCACGACCGATCGTCGCCTCGCTATCGAGCCGGGAGTACTATTCTTGTCTACATGGACAAGCCAAGAAGGACGACATGCTGCTAATAACAACTCTAGTGATGATGACAAAACTCAAATGCAGAGATGAGGAAGAAGCAAGTCCTACCTCCTGCACTTCTTCCCTGGTGATTCTGCCATCTTCATTGCTGTCCGCCCTGGCAAAGCACAAAGGATATACACACATCAGGACTTTCATCAGGGCTTTTAGGATATTTGTCAAAGCTACATGAATTATAAAAGTAAAATTGAGGAGGTACATCAAATCCAGTTCAAAAACTCAAAACCGACTAGAGACTTTCTTTTTACATTTTTACCCGACAACATTAATTTTTTCACGACCCAAGAAAAAGGAAATACTTGACGAGCATAGTTGAACGCCCTCGAGGTTGTGTGAAGAATACATTATAAAGTTTCGTTTATTTCGTAGAAAATAAATGATTGAGAATACATTTTCGCTTTCATCGTTTAAAAAGTGAATAAACGAAAAATACTTTTATCACCCACGAAAATATTTAGATATAAATTATTGCTAAGAATGAAAATTTTTTCCATTGATTAATTATTGTAAGCGATATAAGCGATTTTATGTAGGAAAATATGTTCTGGAACATTCATTTTGCACAAAACAGACAATAATAACTCTGGCAAGATTTAACTAACCAGTGTTATTCTTACTAAATAAATTTTTCATTTTCAACAAGTTGATTACACACTAATATAATTTTGAAAAAAAAAAAGGGTAACATTCAAAATCACAAAATTCACTGCCAAAATCCTCCGCATAAAATTTAACATTCAATGTACTTTTGTAAATAATAATAATAATAACAATCGAATGGAGTTCCGAAAAAAGCGAATTCAATGCTTGCAGGACACTTTTCGACTTTCCCTCGTCAGATATAATTAAATCACCCCGCGATCACCCCGAGGAGGTGACAGACCCTCGCTCGCCCGCCCAAAACCACGAGCGCGAGATCATGCCCCCGCCGTCGGATCGATGGAAAAGCGCGCGGTCAACGAGGCAAAACCCCCTCGCTTCGCCGCTTCGATCCGATCGAACGGTAACGAAACGTGGGGGAGACAGACGAGAGAGAGAGAGGGAGAGAGGGAGAGAGGGATGGGGCCCCACATGTCGAAGAATATTTGAAGCCGCGCGTCGAAGCTGTGGTCGGAGATTTGGAGCCAGAAGTCGTGCAGCTCCTCCTTGGTGATCCTCGCTACCCTCTGCCGCCGCCGCCTCGCCAGCGCGTCGAACATCCCCACCGCGAACTCCTTCGAGTCCATCCCTGTTTTCAACACGAACCACTCACCATGAACCGCCGTCAACTTCGCATGCATTATCGATGCTCGAGTAAATTCTTTTGTGAATGGTTGTCAATGGATGAAGACGAGTGTACGCAGCTCATGCAATGCTACTGTAAAGGGATGTTTTTTGGAGAACAGATGATGGCAGTTCAATTCGAGCCGTGACGTGAGAACGCGATGCATCGTGATTCTGCTGCGGAGATGCGTCGGATGAGCGGGGGAAAAAATTGCGAAGTGAGAGGACGCGAGACGATGGGTTTTCGAGGAACGTACCGATGCACTCGCCGAAGTCCTCCCGGGATAGCAGGCCGTCCCTGGCGAGCCGGTGGAAGCGAGCCTCGACCTTGCGCCAGAGCTCCTCGTTGTCGGTGGCGCCGAAGTTGGCCTTGCTGATGAACCGCAGCCCCTTCAGCGCCCTCTGCGCGCTCGACCGGCTCCGGTCCAGCCTCGCCGTCGCCCTCCTCGCCTCCCTGGCGGACGCCACCGCGCCCTCCGCCTCCGACCCCGCCCGCGACGATCCGGACCTCAGCCACGGGAACTTCCGACGGATCCTCGTCGTGACCGACAGGTTCCTCTCCAGCCCCGCCTCGTCGGGGGCGGCGGGGAGGGGATCGCCGCCGCCGCCGCCGCCGCAGCCGCCGTCGGCGAACGCCCGGTCGTGGTTCCTCGTCGGGGTGACGCTGCGGACGACGATGGAGTCGTCCTCGAGCTCGAGGGTGACCTCCACGAGGTCCTGCTGCGAGTTCTCCCTCAGGTCGTTGAGGAACGCTGGCAGCATTGCCCCGCCGACGCCCCCGTAGTCGGCGCTCCTCCTGCAGTCGGCGGCGGCGGCGGCCTCGTCCTCGTCGCCGAAGTCCTCGGGCAAGTCGAAACCGCGGCTGTAGTCGGACCGCTTCGACCCGTTCGAAGCGGATGACCTCATCCTCTATTCCCCAGTTCGAACCGAACCCGACTCACTGTATCTCTTTCCCTTTCTCTCTCTCAACTGCTGCACTTGAATTGTCTAGAGAGCGCCCCCGCGTGGTATTCTCTCACTAGAAATGCCGGGAGGAGGAGGAGGAGGAGGAGGAGGAGACCCTTTTGGAGTTTCGTTCGATCACACGTTAGAGGAGGAGAGAGAGAGGGGGGGAGCGAGACAAACACCGCTCAACCGATCTCTCCGCACGGGCGCGCACACGCGAATTCAACGCATCCAAAGTTTTCTTCTTTCTTTCTGCTGGGGTGTGGCGAAGTCGTGGGACGAATTTAAAAAGCGGTTGGGAATTGGGTTTCCCTCATCGCTCGACCCCCCATCATCATCATCATCACCATCACCGCCGCCGTCACCATTTTTACAGCGCCCGGGGTGGAATTCACCTTTCGAACGCAACAGTCGCGCGCGGCTCGCATTAAACAAAGCTTTGCGCCACCTTTCGAAAGCGGTACACAGAGAGAGAGAGAGAAAGAGTGGGGGAGGTGGGTACTGCTGCTCGTTTAAGTGCTGGGCTGGCTTATGCTCCTGCGCCAGCAACTACGGCGAGTAATGCGCCACGTATCGGCTCGTCCATTCCTCAGATGAGGAGGGGAAGAGAGAGAGAGAGAGAGAGAGAGAGAGAGGAGAAATAAAAATGGGTTCTTTTTGTAGAGAGAGAGAATGGGCTTCTGGCGAGGAGAGAGAGAGGGACAGGAGAATGAGATATGGGGGGTGGTGGTTTTAATATAGTAATGGAATGACATGCTTAAAGGGTTGAGGTAGAGAAGAAAGAATACCTCAGACCAGTAGAGATTGAGAGAGAAAAAGAGAGAGAGAGTTGTCCGGGCAAGGTTGGTCGGAATTATGTGTTCTTCTCTTCTTCTTCTTCGTTCGTTAATTGCTTCTTTTCTATGCTTTTCCTTCTTGTCCTCCCTAACATGGTTAATTTCCCCATCTGATGTCCGGCTCATCCTTTAATTTGATGAAATGAGAGTAATCAAAGGATCTGGCCAATCCCCCACTGCCGTCATTTCGCGAGCGCTAGCGGCATTTGCTGTTCGGTATGAAGGTGCTTTTCGCCCGGTTTATGGGATTGATCCCGAGCCGAATGCGTACCGAACCGATAGAATTAGCGCTCTAATCGAACCGGTAGGCTTGGTTTGTTGTCTGTGTGGTTCAGTTTCAAACCCATTACCATGAAGTCGATGTATGAGTAAGAAGTTTAGCACGTACTTAGTTTGTCTACGTGCCCATTGAAAAAACATGAACATAAATTATGATTATATCAAAATAATTGTAGGTGGTAAGTATGATATAAATAATTATTTATTTTCCGCGAAATAAATTGAGTGTAAATAATATCAATAATGGCCAGCTATTGAGAAGTAAAAATCTTTCATTTAGTAGTATACAACAATTCTAGATGAGAAAATCTTACTAGATTCGGTTAAATTACAACTTTCTATTAGTCAGAAGGATAACAAATTTAACTATTTATTCAATTTATCGGTTTGGTTCGGTTAAATTATAAATTTCTATGCAGCCAAACCCAAAATTGTCTTCAAGTTGTCCCGATGATTCATTCGTCACATGGTAGGACAAGCGAACAAATCAAAAGACATCGTTGTCTGAGAGTTCCTAGACTTATATATAGCTCTTTTGTAATAATAAATTCGTTATCATTTGTAGCACATGAAAATGGAAAACGCATCAAACATTTCCTTCAATGGTGACACTGAATAGATTATGCAACTTCATTTGTCCGAATCAAACAAAACTCGACCACTTTTGCGAACAACAATCGCCATTGGCTACAAGATCACTCCTTCTTAGACATGTTTAACCTCTTACAAACCTTGCCCACCTCATGCAGGCACACACATATATATTACCAATATTATTAATTCCACTTCGGGTACTTATTTATCCTTATTTATCTGCTGGAAATCGCGTATAACCCGACATACATGTGAATGAAAATTCGTTCGGCTTCTCATTCCAGTCGTTGCTTATAATTTCCTTGACCTCTCTTCCCTTCTTGGAAGATCAAGGATTCCCTCCATCTCCATCTCCATCAAAACTCAAAGTTTGACAGGGTTCATCTGATTAGAAAGGAGATGTTGCAGGCCGAGTGAATATTTTGCTTCTAAAACACAGGACCTCCCTCCCTCACAACCATTCCCACGTCATAAATAAACAAATCAAACAGAAAAAAAATAAACGGCAAATGCCAGTGGTCATATGTTCATGGATCGCACTCTCCTGCCGCCCTTAGGGAAGACTTTCGCTACTTCGGCATGCAGGGAGTTGGTGGGAGCCAGACTCTTCTTTCTGTGTCAATTATGGGAATCAATTGATCTCATTAATGACATGATTAGCAGCTTCAGTTCCCTTTCAAAATACTTAATTAAACGGACGCATTCTGCACCCCGCGAAGAGGGTTAGTGACCGAGAGCGCGCTGCGACGCGAATCCGATGATAATCGCAACCCAAATGATTTTTCGCGGGTTCCTATCGTATGGTTCCTATCATATGCGATGGGTGATTTTTATATTTTTTTGCTGTTCTCGAATCAACAGTGTTAGGTGAGAACCCGAGAGGTTTGTTAGAGGGACAGATGGTGTCTCAACGCATTTTGAGTATTCTATACGACAAGAATGTCTCGGACGCATTATGTGTCATTATCACGAACAACCATTGGAACCAAACACGATATATAATGTACATATTCCAAGCATTGTACTGGCTCTTTCTATTGAATTTTCGCCGGTAGTACAATTGACCAACAAAGAGCAAAAAAAAAAAAATGAAATGAAATCAAAGAAAAGAATTCAGAAAATATGCACGGACAAGGGCTCCTTCTGGAAGGTCTACGACCCTTGTACAGTACATTAACAATCTTTTCATGTGTTCTTGCTTTTGTTTTGAGAATTATTCTTCCCTTTTCTTGACGATACGAGTTTTTGCTTCGAGAGGGAAGGAAGCAACGAAAATCAAATCCCTTTGAGCCAATTTTCTGTGGTTGAAATCGTGCGGTCTTATTCTGATTCTGATCGATTTGAGGAACACTTGAGGGTGATTAAACGGGAGTCTTTTTCTGGACCGTCGTTTTTGCTTTCACCAGCAAAGAACGGAGGAGATGAAAACCGTCGTCGTCGCTTGCGCCGCACTCACTTACCGGAGACAGGTCGCCTGGGTTTCTTAATCCTTGGACGATCTTTGTTTTTAATGCATGGTAAAAACCGAAACGTGCTTAAGGAGTGCCCGAAAGGGGAAGAAAGCAAACTCTCATGCACGTAATAAAAAGCGAGCCTGAGGCTGTGGAGGTGGTCGTCGATCAACGTCAGGGGGTTAGGTAATTAATGTGGCATGCATGTCTAATGAACCTATAAATCAATCGTGGGAATATGAAGCGTCGATTTGAGTTGGAAATTGAATGACGGCCTTCCCGAGATAGAGCCATAACTACTCTAGCTTGACCAATGCTGCTCGACCATCAATCTGCTCCATTCTTAATGATTGTCGCGTTACTTAATCAGGCGATTCCTTAGTCCCAAGCATGATTAGTGATGTTTTTTCGTTAAAAACTCTTTATGTCATTTGTCATTAGTAGTTGACGAAATAGTTTTGAAGGGCCCCAGTCTATCGTGGTGAAACTCCGGGACGAACCGGTCGCGATTTGATCGAGCCGAGCAATCTCAACAACCCATTTTTGTACCCCTAGTTTCGATAATGATGAAAGTCGTGTGGTCATCTAATAATACAAGAATATATGCCATCGTTCGAAGTCCATAAAATTAACGTAGCTGTCCACGAGATGCGTCCAAAACGAAGTGGTTATGGTCCCAATCCAATTGATTACTACGCGCCATCTATTCTAATATCCCAGTTTTAGTTAATGACAATTATTTCGTCGTTACCTCGCACAAAGAAGAAGACGAACGGTGACGACTAGGCTAAGAGCCTGTAGCCTCGAAGATGAATTGTAGGATAAGGGGGCAGAACGCAAACCATATCATTTGACTAAAGATTATCATCGTTTACATAGGAGTCATGAGCGATGCGAGTGGGTTCGCGTAGGTAGAAGATAGGAAGCATGCGAGCAAATTGTGGGCAGGCCATGGTTTTTTCTTTTCTTTTTTGCTTTCTTGTTGTGTAAAGAAATGATGGGATTGCTAGGGATTTGGTGTGTGTTTTTCTACTTTGTGTTTTTTTCAAATTCAAGGGCCAACTTATCAAAGACTTGCAATGCCATTGAAAGCCACGGCCTACGAGTAGTTGTCGTCTTATAAGCAAAAGGGAGAGATGGGATTATCGATTGAACCCCCCATTCGACGTTAGATTTGGAGAGGTAAAACCCCCCAACCAACTTCTTTTGACTTTGCGAGCGAAAAGAGAACATTTCCAGTAGGAAGTCTCTAGTTCGTTTTCAAGGCATGCGCGGTTCGTTTTCCCTAATGTAATCAAACGGGAATTAGGAAGTAATCTTGTCTTGAAGAACAGAGGAATGGGGGTAGGAATGATGTGAACATCATTGTATTTTCCATTTAGAGAAAAAGCCCGTAAAGAGATAAGAAGAAACAGAAAAAAGAGCGAGGGCAAGTCCTGCTTGATTAAATCAGCAGAAATCCAGTAGGTTAAAGCGATGCGAATATACAAAGGAGCATGCAGTATGCAACGCAATAGTTGTATGAGTTTGGTGAACCGTGGTATTGTATTGACTCAAGGGGAAAGAGAAAATGTGGAATCCTGCAAGTAGAGGTTCAGTCGATCAAGTCATTGCGAAAGACAAACATGATACAATTCTTAAAGAGAAGTCCAGCGAAACTCGTAAAGTATAAAGATACAGCAAAGCGAAGTAGTAAAATACTCAATCGCTTATTGATTATACGTTAATCGTCATTACATGCAACCATTACGGCCCATGCATATGCAACATCAAGAACCACTTATCACTTAAACTATCGATGTAGAAACAGTGGACCCCAAGCAAAAGAATACCAATAAAGCATTTGAGACAGAGAGTCTATTAAAGCTCTAGTATATCTTCAAATTGCAATTCCTTAAAAAACTAATCAGCACATACAGATGCCTCCTTATGCCTTGGGAGTGTATTCTACTTCAGGGTTAGATGTTTATCGCATATGTTGCCTTACAAGTTATGCTAAAGGAAACGCCCCCGGTTTTTACATGTTGTGTGCAGATCATTAATGTACTAACTTGAGCTACAGCGTGATTTCCTATCAAGTACAAAGATAATGGCCAACAATCGATTTCGTGTTGGTCCACACACATGGCACCTCAAGATATGTACTGCAGAGTACTAACATGATACTGCAAAACATAGTATGATTACTTAAGCAACAATCTGCCATTTAGGTTGAACTAACAAATCAACAAAAAGGAAACAGAGAGAGATGCACCCTCAACACCCAGCATCATCTAGTGACTAACAATCAGAATCCACAATCAATCGCAATGAGCAAATCTTATGAGGGAATTCTTTATAATCAAGCATGTTAGTAAAAGGGATCATCATTTGAATGTCATATCAATGCTATCGGCCAAAATGATATATTCCAATCTTGAGTTGCCATAGAATGAAGCAGCCCAAAAACTTCAAAAGATGAGGAAAGGCCCCAGAAGAACTAGCTAATAAGAATCTTCAAGCAGTTGAAGATTGGCAGCGAACAAGAAAAACATATGAAGTACAACACAAGAACAATGAGGGGACAAACTGACAGGCGCTCTCACCATACAACATCAAATTCATCATCAATGACTGGATAATAATATGGCTCTGACACATGAATAGACCAGCAAATTATACCAAGACATGTTCTACCCAGAAGACTAATGATCTACTTAGAGTATGCAAAACAACACACTGATGTATTTGCTCTCTAACCATGATCCATTCATAAAAGGGCTCACATCAAGTCTAACACATACTCACCGAACCAATATCCCCCCAAGCTAGACAAGGGGAAACCCCATAGTTTTGTAAGCCATGAAACACATTCCCCCAAACCCCAAAAGAAAAATTTTCATATTTACATGGATTGACAGGAAAAAAATGTCCTTCTAAGTTCAAAATATGCAAATGTAGCCTTAAATTAGGCTCATTATCACGTATCTCTAGGCTCATGAAACTCTTGGAGATGGGTATTGTGAGTGGATTCTATGGCACATCTCCAGCCAATTTGACCATTTCAAATATTAGAGGCCCATCAGGTGTGTTACCAACTCCTATTATCGCATCTATCTTCAAATCCTTTGAAGGACTAAAAGCTAATATTACTCCATTTAATTGCAGTCCCGGCTCCTGTTTTTGGCCATGAAGAAGGGCCATATGGGAGGTCTCCTCGTATCAGCTTCAAGGATTTGCCCTAAGCAGCTAGAACCAAAGGCGAATGGATTGTTGGGATGGAACAAGTATTACTTACCTAAAGGTGAGGGAATCGCCATGACCACAAAAAATTTCATTTAAATTTTGGTAATTCGTCTACTTGCTTGACAACCATTCAGTGACCAAGAAATTTCCCCTGAAAAATTCTTAATAGATAATTGAAAATGGCCCTGCATGATGGGATACGGTAAGACAAATTCATAGTATAATGGTCCACTTATACGTCGCATTTCTTTCTCAAATCGGCATTTTACCAGAAGGCTAGCAAAGAGGGCAATCTTTAGGCTATAGTTAGCTCTCCATGTTCCACATAGACCACACCACAGTGGTGGGATCTTAAAAGTTAAATTAGAAGGGATACTCATGGAATGGCAAAGTTAAATTAGTGATACTAATGGAATGGGGATATATAATATAGATGTTGAGCAAAGGAAACATCAGAGTTGGTTCTTTTTCCAGCATGTACCTTGAAATCTACTTGTGGAGGCTGGGTTTTGGCATGGCAGGTCATGCTATTCTCCTTAGAAGTTAGAAGACTATAGCTTTTATAATGGGCAAGGGAGAAATACAAGTTGTCATACGCTCAAGGAATTAGCATTAGTAGACTATCATTAACTTCGTTGAAGCCACCATAAATAACTTAGATGGAAAAAGAGAATGATACCCATAAATAAAAAGTAGAGATTAGTCCACACTTACAGGTTTATTCCAACTTTTGCTACTCAATAATGTGACCATATGCAGTTTGACACAGAGTAGCATCATGTTATGCACTTGTAACAAGTTGTGGCAAAGCATAGACTGGATAAATGTTCCAATAGATAGTAATCAAAGCACTGGAGCACCTAAGCCTTGGTCAATAGATGCTCCATGCTTGTCTAGATGAATTATCATTTCACCTATGAATTCCACTCAACAAATTAAAACTACTTGAGATTTCCACTCTCTCAGTCACAAGAATTCTCTTACCTTGTTAATTTATCATGAGTAACAAGTTAGGCTCGGAACAAGTTGTGCGTCCCTACAGAAGAAGGAAATTCTTAGGAAACATCCCTCTTATCATTCAATCTTTTAGCAAGTATTGAGAAAAAGAAATAGAAAAAGTTTCTCACGTTCAGACAGAGAATGTATGCATCTGATTGCTGAAAGGGAGAACTACACCAGAAGAAGTGGTAGCTAAAGATCTGGCCCACAGAACAAACAAAACTTAGAATGTGTTTGGGGTGGATGTGGCTTTTAATGTGTCAACTTTTGCTTTTAGTGTTTGGACCATGCCCATAGTTGATATGCAACACCTCAAATCTTTAAAAAAATATCAATTAACCTTTAAAGTTATCCACAATTTTATTTTATGGTTTCTGTGAATTAGAATGAGTTTTTACTTTTCTGAGGCATGTCCCCCCCACCACCACGCCCCACCCAAAAAAAAAAAAATCTCATATGCTGTGTTCTTCCATTTCTTATGGAAACTCCCCCATTCCTATTCTTACCTCGTCAAGTACAATGCACAAACAAACCATGATTTCCTTTTCCCGACTCGCCTTTCTACTTGGGTCTTTAACAAGCCTTTCACATTGTCAGAAAAATGTAAGAAAGGCCTAAAATTTTTTAGAACAATGAAGACTTGAAACTTCTCTTCATGCGAACAGAATCAAAATCCTAGAGCTACAAAGCATGCACATTGCCACAGGAAAAACAAACACATTCCCTCAGAAATAAGAAAGATCAAATATTAATTATAGAAAAGAGCACAATCACATTTAAGGAAGACCAAATTTTATTTAGACTTCTTTCGTATGAAAGACCTGGTTTGGATTTTACACCATGTGTATAGGGTAAAATGTAATCTGGAATCGATACATAAACAAAAAAAATAAGAGATTAGAAGTGTACTCTGCTACAAAATTGGGATGACTGCATCCTTTACACTCAGAGAAAACTTTCCAGAGTTATATTAGGTCAATGAGGCTTTGGAACATATCCATCAACAGCAAAGTTTCGAGTGGCTGCTGGAATTGCCAAGCGCATTCCATCTAATTCAGGTCTAGCAATCACTTGACAACCAAGACGAGACCTGCAAACACCCAAAAAAGACAATTTCACTTATGGACAGATTATTCAGCACTGTGCATTCTGAACAGAAGCTGGGTGCCATTCCTAGGTTTGGGCATACTGCCAACAAGCCATATATTATCGCTCAGAGAAGTTTCATCCCTGCACAAATTGGGTGGACCCCAAACCAAACATAAGAGTGAGCACTCACGTTTCTGTAAGCCCAAAAGCTAAATCCAACATGTCATTTTCCTCATCAGCTGGATCCTCCAGTTTATTATAGTAGTCCATGTCCTGTCGTGAGATTCATAGTTTTAGATCCTTTTAAGTCAGACTCAGAAGGCTAGTCAATTACAAAGCTGCATTCAGAAACATACCATCACAATGACATGACACGTTGAACATGCAAGTGAACCTTCACATGCTCCTGATATCCAAAAAACAGCAAAGAATCCGTTTAGAGAAAAGAAAAAATTAGACTCAAGTTGCCACCACAGAAGCTTAAGATTTCATGGTACAATCCTTTATCAACCGCACAGAGATACACTAATCTGGAACATAAACATTCTGGGACACTCTATGATGCAACAGTGTTGAGAGGGGAACTCCATGGAGAGAACTTAGCATTATTCAGAGAATAAGCCACAGATAAGATGACAGCAAAGCTGAAGAATGCATGACAATTGCTTCAGAAGGATACAAGTACCTTCAAGTTCGATATCATTTTCATGAGCTGCTTCTAACATAGACATTCCAATGGGAACCTTAATTTGCTTTTCTTCACCATCCTTATCAACAAATGTCACAGATATCCTGCAAAATACCTCCGAGTACACTAGCATTAAAGAGTGGTCCGATTATAGAGAAACCCCTGAATGAGGGCCCAGCTCATAAGTGGAGATAAACAATCTTCTTGTGGGATCATTCACTAGCCGCACTCATTTAGGATGATGCACTAAATTAGCCCTCACCACAAAAATGATCTGCTAAGTTGACCATAACTACCTCAACAGTTCATACAACCATATAAACTGCATTTCCACCTTCTTTAATACCAAAAACAGAAGAAATAACAAAAGAAAAAAACAAAAACTCACTTGTCTTTCTCTTCATCATGTCCCACATGAGCATTGTCAGCAGTGGTTGCAGAAGAAAAGAAATGCTTCTGAAGTAGGGCACCCTGGAACAGCTTATCCTGTGACAGCCATTGAAGAAAAATTTAAAGACAGGGATTTCATCCGTAGAAAGCCACTATTGACAGAACAATCCTACTAAAAGAGAAGCTGCAGATAACAGAGAGATATTCCAGGTGGAAGAGGAAAGCGAAAAACTATGGATGTACTCTGGAGATAATATTCCAACTTATGTAAACTTGCAGGGGCAAATAACCTTTGCATAACATTTGGATAGCAATAAAACATAACATGGACGTCAAGCCAGCAGCAGAACAGGATCCACCCCCACAAGCATTGCGAAGCACGCAATTGTGCTATGATTAAGCAACCATTAGAGCAAGAGAAAGATATGAAGATCGACATGCATTTCTTGTACAGTAAAAATCAACTAATGTGCTCACTCCAACAAAAGGACAGTTATTCTAGCTGAGCAGGCCCTTTGATACGGAAAAAGTGTATGGAATCGATTCAAGGATTATTCGCTCAGACATTATCTCTCTGGATTTCAACAACTCAAGACTAGACATTGAATAAATCAAAACAGGAAAAATGATGACATAAAAGAAAAGGTATTACGAAGTCAAGCCCAATAGATAACCTAGCTTCACAAAGAATCCAGAGCCGCCGCAAACCATAAGGAAAGCAATGACCACATAATTTTGATGCTGAAAGCGGCGACTATATTATGGAACTAACTGTCATAGAAGCCCATGCTTTTCCATCTAATCTAATTCTTGCTGACATTTGCAACCAGAATAGCTCATAACATGGTTAATAACTTTTCCAAAGGCAAAGTATGAGCCGCACAAAACTGCTAACAGAGCATATGGCCCGTAGGGCTATGCATTGCAGGATTCTCTTTGGTATTTTGCAGCTAAAGCTCTCTACTAACGGAAATGGGGACATTCACATTTCAAAGCAGTGACCGCTTCATTGCGAAGCCAACCACGCCTCATGCAGTACTAATCCTCCAAAGCTTCGGAGCAACGAGTAAACAAGAATCCAGCAGATTCCAATGCCTGCTCAAGTCATGACACACTGCTCATATACCAACAGCTCGCTTCAGTATCAATCGCGAAACATAGAGAATTAACCAAAACAGCACGCTCGAAGCTGGAAATCGACCACTCCATGTCCACTACCGAAGGATTCTATTACTAACCGAAGGCGGCTGCATTGTAGGACTAGAATGTCTTCGCGCGACAAGATGTCTTCCTACTAGGGACGTACTTGCGCCTGCCAAATCGAAAAAACAACCCGGCCCGAACGAATCAGCAGGGGAAAAATTCACTACGCGAATCTTCCGACGCCAGACGGACATCATCAGAAGCCATCGAAGGAGAACCGACAAGGAACCAAACCAAAAAGAGCACACAATCCCTAACCGAGAGAGGGCACGAACCTCGCCGCGAGAGCTCTCGGACCACCCGAGCTCCGATTCCGGACACTCTGGAGATCACCATGCTCGGCGCGGCCTCGACGAGTCCTACCTGCGACGAAGAACAAAACGAAAAAGAGAGAGCGCGCGAGCGACGGCGTCGGTGGGAACCAGCGAGCGCGAACTGACCTCCGGAATGCGAGGACAAAAGGGCGCGGCGCGGAGGCTTCTTCCTTCCGGCGGCAGCGAGGCGTGCGTTGCCCGCTCGAAGCTCGTGGAAATGACTAATGAGAACGAGAGAAAAGGGGGAGGGAAGGTAAAACGCAAAAGCATAATAAAAAGTGGAGATGCGGGGTATCGAACCCCGTACCTCTCGCATGCAAAGCGAGCGCTCTACCATGTGAGCTACATCCCCGACCTGTTGTCACTGCTTCGTATTATTTAAATATAAATATTTTTAACTTTGTGGAGGGCTATATCAGGCCGAAGCCCAGTTAAGTTGGATTTGTTTTGTGATGGGTTTTCCTTTTTGGTTATATTGACAGCCTATCCTCCGTACGGGGGCTTTGACAGGCCTGCCCGACGGACGTTTTTGTGCGGTCGACTTTTATCGTGATTTGCCGAAAATTTCATCCCGGCAGTTCACGCTCTGAAGAAGTAATTGAGATCGAGCAGCTAACGGGCGATCCGAGAAGTTCCCGGTTTCTTGGTCGGAGAAGGGTATTGTCAAAATTAGCACTCAAAAGCCTAGAGAATCGAGACAAGCATTGAGGAATAATAGATTGAATCTCCCGTAAAAAACAAGAAGGGCTATCAAGTATCCTACTGAAAACTCTCACAAGATTTGAAATTTGGGACACTATGAGTGTTTAGCATCTTTACCATTGTATATCTCCCGGGCTTTTTGCCGTGCATACAGACATTGACGTGCAAGGGGGACAAAGCCTGCTAGGACTGATCCCAGAAGAATTGCTACGTGTGCAGAAGGGTATGTGCAGTTTCGCCCGAAGTTCACTTATGTATCAAATACAGATCTTTCATCATACAAAAAGAGAATATGCACATGCATCAGTTAAAATCCAAATGAAGATAATTGAAACTGCAAAGCGCACAACCCTTACTAAGGGTTTAATCTTTGTCCACATTGGCAATGCACTTGCTGAAAAAATCTCGATCGCTCTTTCGGATTTCATTGCCTTCGATTTTGAAGATAAAAAATTAACGAGGGTTTTTATTCCTTTTCCGGCTCATTCAATGCACATGAAAAAAATTTTGCTGAGGGAGGGACCCCTCCGCAGCATGCCACATGCAATGTCATACGCAATGAGTGCTGCATGTGTGCAAATGATGTGAAGAAAAAGATTTTCGCCCAATTATTATAATATTTGGTCTTATTTTTTTCCTTCCGAAAATCATTTTTATTATTTTTTGAGTTTTTCCGTGGTGGGCAAAAATTCCAAAGCTTGACGTGGGACCGTCTACTGACGAACGTCGGGGTCGCGGCGCGGGCCCCCACGTGCGAGCAGCGAAATCCGATTTCGAGACTCGGGATCGGGCTACAGGCCACGTGGGCTTGGTCTTCGCGGGGGCGCTGACCGACCGGGGGTGGAGTTGGGGAGCGGGGGGGAGTGGGAAAAGACCGAACTGCCCCTCCCCTTCTAACCAAATGACCGTGGAGACCTCGTGTCGGTCTGCCAGGTGACTTTGATTGACTTGAACGAGACATCATCTCCTCATCTCATGCACAAAAGCCGCAAAACGCGGCTGTGGCATGCCTCGTGGCGATGTCCGGTTTCGTCGTCTACGTTGGAGACGAACAGAGCATGGAAATGCCCCGAAGTGCGACGGATTATATTGGTTCGAGAGTGCTTGTCAAGCACATTTCGGACGTATAGAAGTCCTTAAAACGTTTCATCTTGCTCTCACTCGGATCTCAATATCATTAAAATATAAAATTTTTCAGAGGATAAGTCAAAATAATAAAGATATCTGCGGAGGCCGCCCCATGGACTGGGGAGAGGTTGTGGAAACCTTTATAAAAGCTTTTACTCTCTTTTTTTAGTGGGTTTAACTCTCAATAGAACACCAAGGATTTAAAGAAAATCCCTGGTTAAGAGTAACAAGCAAATATTCAATTTCGAAAATTATAATAACAACGTATGTCACAAGAAAAGTCGACATTCTTCGTAAAATCATTTGACAAATTCCCTAAGAACCCTCTTGGGAAAAAAGCAATTCTAAGCCTATGTACAATGTTAGAGTGTGTGTCTTACCTGTCTTAAAAGACATTGTTAAGCATACTGACAATGGATAGTTTGATCTATGAAACGTGAACCGAACACATTTTGTTGTTAGGTGCCTAATAAGTGTGCCCTTAAGCTCCGCTTAAACCTCATGAAAAGTATGTTTAGTCATGTGGGGTTGGAAGAGCTTCGAAGTATATATACATCTTAATTACGACCCGCGAACATCTTTAAACTTCAGTTATGCACATAACTTACGGCTGCTCGCAGTCTTGCGCACATCCGATAACTATCATGCTAAATAATATGCATTCTAGGATCATATATACTGGAAAATCAAGTAATCTCAAGAGATTGCTCAGGCCGTAAGTGCGTTTGTCCTCTTCTCTCGAGGCCTAGGTAGAAATCGTTATACTGGCGCCTTCTTTTGAGGCCACCATTAGGAGCACAGGCCCGTGTGTCTTTGATAATTACTCGACGTGTGTGCCACAACTGATGGAAATTAGTTGGGTGCTCGGAGAATTTCAAAAACCGCACATATGTAAAAAAATTTTAGAAAATCGGGTCATGATGCGGTCAAACCCGTTCAATCCATCACAATCTAAAAGTTAGAGGTCGCAAGCTGAACATGGCGGGCAGAATGTGATTTTTCATGCACCAGCAAGTGACTGAAATGATGGATCGATAATTTTTCAAACTTCATGATGCTAACGGGTTGAAGTGTAATTTGGAGAAAAGATTCGATTAGTTGTCCTTATGATTGAAAAGGCAATGGACATTAATTTCAACAAATTACAACTAAGCAAACGTTGATAGACCTCCATAACCATGTTCAATCCCTATCGGTTTGTTGGAAATGGAAAAGTTAGACCCTCTTGAGTTGGAGGGAAGAAATATACTCAGTGAACAATAAGTAAGTGTGACTATGGCTCCGTCTATTTTGCAAAAAATGAATTATTCCAACACGATAGGAATAGCTAAGGAAGGACACAACTCAGTTGTTGAGTCAAGATGGGACAAATTGAAGACGCACCGTAAATGGTTGGACCATCACATGTCGCATGATACATCATACTCCTCACCATGCACTGTCAATTGTCATAAGAAGCCAACACTTGTCACAACTCAGTGATCACCTATCAATACTAACTCGGCATGTAAAGTAGAAAACTCTATAAATAGTCGTTTCAAAATCGAGAAAGAGGTTCGGATGCCCTAACCTGTGTTCATGGTTGTAGGGTTGCTTATAGGTAGGAGCTCTGGAAAATCCATGGAAACCGAGTTGCGCACCAAAGAAGTAATATATCGCCCGATATGCTGAGAGAGGATCAGTCGCATGCATTGAACGGGTTTTGCAGATTTATGACCTTATGATAACGTGATTTTCTCCACATTAAAGAGAAAAAGAAAGATAATCTCTTCCCTTAGGTTTTAGGGCTTACTTTGCTGGGTTACATATCTAAATAGGTTTCCACTTGGACATTACTAAATAGCTCACATGAAAACGAAAATCCCAATCTCCCAACGTTTGCGAAATCTAGCTTTGCCACCATCGATCATCACTTTATCACTCAACTCTCACGTCGGCGCTGTCTCAGCCCCAAAAATCGAGAGAATACTGCACGTACCCAAACCGTGAACGCAGCTTACATCAGCGGTCACATCAGGTGAGTTTGATCTCGTCGTGGGGTGGGGGGGGTGGGGCGCTCACATGCACTAGGGGAAGCTAATATTTTTTCTCATCCACTACAATGACAAGGATGATGAGGATCTACTCGCCCTTACAATGATAACGTGATTTTCTCCACATTATGTCCCTTATAATGTCGGCGTCGGCAACGCTACATAGGCAACAACAACGCCAAGAAAGGCATGAACGCATGCACGCGCGAGGGAGAAACATTATACCTAGGCATTATGGCATGAGTTTACTTTTTCATGTATGATTTTTCGAGAGCTAAGCTTACACATCGATGACAACAATGACGATGTGATGAGAAAGGTCAAATGACCACCGCACACACCCCGGCTTGTCACCCAATTGGTAAGGCAACGTCTTTCCTTTCCTTTCCTTTCCTTGTCTTTTTCGAGGGGCGTAGGGCTTCCTTCAGAAGCACAAACTTTTGAAGGGTTGTCAATGGCAGCTTGGAAACGCGTTGCGGTTGCTAAAGTTTGTGTATTTTATAGCTCTGCTATGAAAGAAGAAATGAAAGTCTTCGAACATATACAGCCACGAGAAAGATAAAGCTCCTTTGGAGGATACCGACAATCCAATCCATGCTCCAGCATCTCCACCCACCTCATCATTAGCACAGTAGTATCGGAACCTACCCATCACATTTCTTAATCGCCCCTCCAACAAGCGACTCCAAAACCCATTTGTTTTTCCACGTAAGTTCTTGTCCATTACGTGCTTTTAGCTTTTTGCCGTCCTCTCGTTTTAACCCGTTGCTGTTAGTCGCCCGCGGGATGATGCCCTTCAAGTGTCAAGCTTGCGAAGCACGTTGACGTTAACGTTAACGTTGTTGTCTTGCGTTGATGGTTTGATGAATGGACGATGTAAAATGACGGATCGAATGGGGTCCTTTCGGTTGCTGCGTCCTCGTTCGTGGTTTGGGGATGACGGCAGATCCATGTCCAGCGACGTAGGGCGCAAATGGAAAAGTTTTTTTGCCTCGATCCCAACGACCGATGGAATCTGTTTAACTCTTTCTTTCACTTTGAATCCCATGATACCGACTCTATAACGTAAGTGATGATAACTCTGAACGCTGTTCAGGTACTATCTCCTTCGTCCCCAAGCAGTCCCAGCTCCTCGAAGTATCAAGGACCATGTATATCGTAAATCGCTTAGATTATAATCTTTGCCCGCTTAGTACATTTATAATTTTCGCCAATAAGCATGTGGGGCCGCTAGTAAAGAGATTGGGGGGTGGGGCTGGAGAGTACTAAGTTCAAGGTTTGATCCCAGTAAGGACTTCATATACATGTACATAGAAGAGAGGAGTGAGACCACAAAAAAAAATAACATTTATAATATTCCATTACTTGGGTAAATTGGAAAGTATGACACGATGTATGCATTGTTAGGTGATTTTTATCCGCTTAATCTTTAGCTCCGATAGTCTGCCGCATGCATGTGAAACTTTTTTCCATTGTTGTCCTTTCGTTTCTTGGGTACGGGATGCCACGACGCTTGAGGGTGCTACTTGCTAAGTTGGCCGTCCTCGGAGATTATGGCTCATAGTAAATGATTGTTGTCTCGCGTATATTGACTTGTTCACGCTCTTTTTGATGAGAAAATTGTGATTCACGTGGTATGATACGAGTACATTGCTAACAGAGCGTGTGTTTCGCATGATTTGTGATCTCGGGGTATCACTTTGCCCACATCTTGCATTCCAGAGATACACCGATTCATGGGACCCTTTTCACAAAATGGGGATCGTGAATACAATTAAATCGCAAAACGCGAAACGAACATTACCTTGAATATATGACTGAACAAGAGCACAATTACATGGTAATCGCAATTAATCCTTTCCTCACCAGCCATCCAGAATCGAGATTAGCCGGCGTAAAAATAGGTCAATCCTCGCTCTCACCGAGTCACACAACACGAGCAACTCGCGAGCGGTAACGTTTCTCTCTAGCAGTGTCTTAGTATGTTGCTTAGCATCGTTTGAAGCTTTCTACGCCCCAGCTAATCGCGTTATTACCTTCGAAAAGAATATACAACTTTTATACGACGTCGTGCAGGCACCGAGTCAGAAGGTCGTGGTCTGGACTCGCTCAGCAAGCGTAGAACTCGACGAGCTCGTCCACGGACCCGGGCTGGGGGTCGGCGTTCTCGAGCATCCACAGCAGGTGCTCGAACAGCACCACCTCGCAGGCCACGCTGACGGCCGCCGCCTCGTCGTCGTTGGGGGCGCAGTCGGCCCCGGGGGAGGACCGCTCGACGAGCTCGCGGAAGAGGGGGTGGCGGACGACGGCGGGGCCGACGAGGTAGCGGCGCCGGGACTTGCCGACGTAGACGGGGTGGAGGTCGGATGGGGAGACGGCGGTGGGGGAGGCGGGGGCGCCGCCGTCGTCGGAGACGGCGGAGATGTTGCTGCTGCTGCGGCGGCGGCCGGAGGCGGCGCCGTTGCTGCTGGCGCGGCCGAAGGAGTTCCACTTCTTGAGGACGGACTTGAGCTTGGTGAGCTTGCCACCTTTGGCCATGGAGGCAGGGAGAGATAGAGAGAGAGAGAGAGAGAGAGAGAGGTTTTGGAGAGGGTGAGAAGGAGCAGAGAAGGTTCGAATATAAAAGAGAGGATCGAGGAGAGGGAGATGGGTGTTGGTGCAAATAGTTTTTGGTGGGTCCAAACGGCACTGCCCCACGTCGCAGGTCCCACGCGTGAAAAAATAATTATTTTGAACACAATTTGCCAACTAGGCAATCTTTTTTTTTCTTTTTGTCGTATAAATTTCATATACTAATATACTAATAACCCCGTTTCATACGAGTATATTACACCGAAATTCCCTTCATTGCTCACTCAGTCAAATTCGACATCAGGGTCTAGTGCACCAAATATCTCGAATGAATTCAAGGACATATTCGAAGAAATTCTGGCCTGCAAAGTAAATGGCGTGACATCCATTGATAATTTGAAAAGTTTTAGAAATCAGTATCTAATGAACCCGTTATAGCCCAATCGTTACACCCTTAATGCTCAGATCACGAATTCCCTTCATTTGGTTTTTTTTACTTGGGTGTTTCCAAAGTCCATCCGCTCCATCAAACACGAGTATGTCGCTCTGCATAGGCTGCTGCGATCGAACATGCCAGGAGGGATTGAAACAGAACAAATCCGACCCAATTCTAAAGTCGAGTGAGGAATTAATCTTTCAAGTTTGTTGTCGTGTGCAATAGCGGCACGAGACGCTCCAAAAGGACACTGGTCGCCAAAAGGGGGCTTCGACAATTTTGTCCGTATTTGGCCCTTCGCGTTCATGTACATGTACCAACCGGAGAGGGAGTTGGTGGTCTCCATCAAACCGTGATGAGGAATCATCTCCCGGAAAAAAAGATTTCAAATACCAATAAATATATAAACCCATTAATTTTTTTTAAAATTTTATTCGACATTTTTTTTGCCTACCCTTTTATTCAATTGGCAAAAAGAAAATCGCTACGCGATAGCGACGGGCATGTGCGTAGGGTCGCCCTAGCCCTTATTATCCGATTTTACCCCCTCGTTTTTTTGGGCCAAAAGTCATGGTTGTTTTCATAGTTCTGACCAAAGGCCGTACGCGATTATTAATGTTTTGTTTTTTTGTCTTGTTCTGCCTCTACAAATGTCAAATGTGACCAACCGGGGCTAAACCACTTTGGTTCGAAATAATAAGGGAGGACGAGAGAAGACGACCCTTTTCTTTTGAGGGGTTCCTTTGTGAAAATGTCAAACCACTCGCTAGCTAGGGCAATGGACTACTAGTAGTGTTGGTCGATGTTTCTAGGCGTGCAGCATTGATGACTTCATTTATATAGCAACTCGTTTTTTTGCCATTAAGGTCAACTAGGGGTATAGGGCTTTAGTCCTGAGCATTTTGGGGCCTCCCCGTCCAACAATTCGAATCGTTCGGTCGCTGTTCGTCCTCAGGAAGCCTCGGCTCGTTTGCGGTGTGGGTTCGGACATGCTATGGACTGAGATAGCCTTGGCTGTACTCCCACCAGTATGATGATGACGACGAGCTTACGAGGGTAATTATGACTTGAACTGAATGTTCTATTACGAGTGTTGAAATCCTTACGGTAATGTTGTGGGGGGGTCTATTGCCAATTCCCACCCTTCTATCCGTAGGAAATATATTTATCGAATCATTTTGCCCTAAAGGTTTCCTTTCGTGTGACCACTATGAGAATTCAATACGCGAACATTCTTTTTGGTGTGTGCATCGTAATATAATATGGAGACGCTGAAGGATCTTGCAATTAAATTAACACAAAATCACCAGAAAAATAAGCAAAGAGCATTAAATAATATCAAAAATTTACATAGTTCGGTCCGAGTGTTGATATCTAATTCACGAAGAGAACCGTTGGTAAATAATCAACTAATCAATCGAAAAATTACAGAGTTACAATCGCTCACACACTCAAGTATTTCCTACACCCAGATTAAGTCCAAAGCAAATCCAGAATTACTATCTCACGGCTCATTCAGGAAACTCACAGAGAGAAAATCAGATACTCTTCTCGTTTGCTATGCCGTATAATACATATATATATTTATCTAAAATAGGAAACTCGCTCAAACTGTAGACGTATTTTAACAAAGTGATTATTTACAAAGAGAAGCATAGAGGTCAAAAGTGAGTTAACTGAAGGGAGAAGCCCAATCGATGAAAAGGAGTTGCTAAAGGATTTATTGATGCTAAGGAAGTTGCCACTATGTTTCTCTCAACCATACACATGCGAGTAATTTATTTTAGAACTGAGATCCACTCCCCATTAGGCAATTTGCCCCATAACCGGATCACGTGTCTTGTTACTCCAACCCAATTTGATAATAATACACCCATGCTTCATAGAAAATCACACATCAAACCCCATCCCCAAAAATCTCTATCTTCCTACACATGCGCGCGTGTCGGATTGTGTTCAATGCCGATCGATTAGCGATCCAACGAGAGGTATGCCTCGTTCTCTTCTTCGATTCGCGGCGTAATTCCATCGATACATGCGCGCACTTGATACTAGAACCCTGTCACTTGCGAAATGTACCCCTCCACGTATAATCGGATTGTGGATCCATAGGGTTTCCCGTGATCCGATGACCATGAATACCTTCTTAGCCGCTGAACCGTGCGAACCGCGACGCTGCATGGTTTTTTTCCTCGTCCCCGTTTTCGGCGAAAAACCCCATTTCTCTTTGCCCTCGACGCAACGTGAATCGACCGGTCGTGCTAGCTTTACGCATCTACATCTACCATGAAAAGCCAAACGCGACATAAATTCTTCGACGGAGACGCGATGTGGCGGAAGGTGGCGAGGGGGGAGGTGAGGGGGCATGTGATGCACACATGGCCGCACGCACGTTTCGCGTATCACAGCATCCTCCTAGGTATCTCCTCTTCTTCTACAGCACGTGTCGTGCCCATACCGTTCCCATGTGAGCCGTGCAAGATGGTCCAACATCGAACGCCGAACCGAGTGCCAGCGATAGACATTTTCTTTGCCATGGCATGTTCATTTCTGTTACGAAAGCTTATAATAATCCGGATTAATTTATGTATAATTTCATTTTGAGAAAATAACGCAAATGATCTTTAAACTTTGGCCTAACGTGCAACGTGATCCTTAAACTTTGATCTAATGTGCAATGTGGTTCATGAACTTTTAACTTATTCAATGTGATCCTGAACCGTATGAAAATGTTCATCAATGCAAAGACTAAATTGAATATATACCAAAAATCTAAGAATCACATTGAACAAATTTTAAGTTCAAAGATCACATTATATACTGAGCCATTGTTTGTGGACCATTCGTGTCATTGTGTTTTTTATTTTTATTGGCTTGATGTACGTGGATGTAAAATTTATCTACGTGTCATATTACCGCGCACATTGCAAAGCTGCAAAAATAAAAAGGAAGAAGGGAAAATATTTAAAATCTTTTTCCTCCTAAAATTAATCAAATGTGTTGGAAATTAAGATAATGCTGTTGTTATTATCCCCGAGAGCCGAACCGTGTGAGATCAAGTCAAAAGCGGATTTTGTCCTACTTTTTATATTTCTCATTTAACCCGTCCACATATTTACTTTGATATTATAATGCAATTTAACTTTAAAGACAAAAAAAGAAGGAGAAGCGAAAATGGCCAAAGAATATCAATAGGATACTGGAAACTATGTTTTGTGAAAATCATGAATAGTCTCTGCATGGCTGGAACCGACTTCATCCTTCTCTCATTTTCTTTTTTCCTAAATTTCGAGTAAATTTTTATTTTTAAGGTATTGAAAAGAAATGGCAAAATCTCCGGTTGATATTTTTTTCTGCAAAAGGATCCACTGGTAAAGAAAAAGGAAAAAGTCATCAAAAACGCTAAATAATGTCCATTGTGACACATTTATCCTAAATGTTTACACCAAAAATCCCAAACTGGTACTTGTGTGACAATTTTATTCTCCGTCAAAATTTCATCAATAAGAACAGTTAAAAATCTGCCTACATAGATGCCAGAAAACAAACAATGGTAACATGCCACCCACTTAACTTAAGTGAAATAAAAACGACGTTGTTTTAACTGAAAAATCATGTAACAGAACTTTGAAGGATAGTAAATGTGTTATATAAATATAAGTTTACGGTTTTTGATGTCGTAATAAAATGTTTGGGGCAAATGCATCACAGTAAATATAGTTTAGGGTTTTTGATGACACAAAAAAAGTTTAAACCAAATATGTTATGGTGGACATAATTTGAAATTTTTTGTGACATTTTTTTCAAAAAGAAAATACTCGTTGTACAAATGCACGAAAGCTAGTTCATTTGAAGGAAAGAAGAACAGTGCCTCGGCTATCAATTATTCTCCCAAACCAAAAATGATTTGCAGACGCATAATCCACAAAACCACCGTAGCCGCACACCGTGATCGTCGCTAACCATTGATTTGGCCGAACATGCTTTGTCATTTTTCACAAAACAAAGCCAAATCAATCAGAACAAATCTCTGCTCGACAGTCGGCGCTCTGTTTCCTATGGCCTCTTATCGATGATGACGACGACGATTTTCTTCCAAAAATAAACCGAATCGATCGAATTCCTCCATTAGAAAATGAACCCTTCTCAGATACGATCGAGGGGGGACCGTATTGGCCTACCGGGGTCGAAGGAGGAGACAGTCCGGATCCCCTTCACGATCTCCTCCGTCGCGGTCCAACCTCCGCCGTTCGATGTTCGATGCGTGCAGTCAGCAAGGTCGGATCGCGCCCAGGATCTGTCAAAATTGAGGCAACAGTCCCGTGCGATGTGGGCTCTCGATCCCGGACACGATCCCCATCACGTGCGAGATCAGTGCGTCGGAGTTACCTCGAGCAGCTCCTTAGCATCTCGGCCGATTGAATATCGATATAAGAATGTACCTACATTGTTAAACTGGGTAAACGAAAAAAAACCCGAAACGAAGGGTAGGTGGACAACGACAGATCGAGACGTGTCGACCCGAGATTCGCCTGAGATCGGGTGCATGTGAGCATTGTCGTTGGAGGTACAAGGGTTGTTCTAAGCCCGGGGGACACATGAGGGTCAAATGGCTTTCTTCCCAATGTGTAGTAGGGCTAGAGCTTATTTTATGCCGAGCTCTCTCTTCCAGTCTTCTGCCATGGGGATCAGTCAAATTCTGGGAGCGATTGATGATCCCACGTGAAGAATTAGTGGGTGGATTAGGGTTTGATCTGAACGCGCTTGTAAGAAAATGCCTTTTTTCTGGGTGGAAAATTTGGATAGTTTTTCTGATTAAAATGTGCGAAATTGAACTCTAGAAAATCTGAGAAGCGAAGCTTTCACTTCGTGCCTCTGAATCTAGTAGAAATACCGGTGGACTAGACTCCCGATCACAACTTTGTTCATCCAAGGGCAACCTCCGGCTGCAGCCGGAGCTAGGTAATTGTGCCGTCTAACTCGATAACAATTTAGTCCGTTCCGGAAGGTCAACTTAGTTATTCTCATCGGGGGATTGGCATTCCTCGCTCGTGGACTTTTTGCGATCATCATAAATGGGCCTTTTGAGAGGAAACCCTTTTCGGGCTTGTTTCAACTTAAGTCTTCTTAGCGCATGTCTGGGTTTACAGGCGTCGGTATGCATGACACAACATGAACGAATTGCAAAATGAGAAACAACCCCCGCCCCCCCCCTCCTCCCAAAAAAGATGCTAGGTCGACTCATGTATCAAATTATGTGATTGACAGAGCCGATCACAATCATGAACCGTAGGATAGCTAGCATATTTTGGCGGGACCCAATGTAGGTCATGCACGATTTTCTTGATACGTGGTTGATTGATATGGTGAAATAAGTCTCTAACCTCACAAGAACTCGTCCCTGGCCCTTCCCCGGAAAGTGAATGCCTGAATGGCTCATGACATTTTGATGGGCTTGGGCTCGATTGTTGGATCGGGTGTATGGAGAGGATGGGCCATGTCCATCGAAAGCCGATGCGCCTGGTCAAGTGGAGAAAATTTCTCTCGTCGAAATTTTTATATGCATCGTCTGACTAACTTAACAGCTCTGGTTAGTCCTCAAGTATCGGACACATGTCATTTTCAGAAAAATCTTTTAGAAAGAAAAAAATTCGTCGGAAGCTGTTAAAATTACTTGATTATCGCTTTCATCAGCCATGCGCGCGTCTTTTATTTAATCTAAGACTCTATTTGTTTCGTGGAAACTATAACATTTCCATGAGTCATATTTCAGGAAACTAACAATGTTTTTTGATAGTTGGTTGAAATCTAAAAACACACTAAAAAATATTTTCCATTATTTAATACAGAAAATTTGATTTGATATTCCTAAATAGACATTTATTATTTAAACATTAGTGACTTTCATATGAGTAGCCGGGGAACTGGCTACCCTCGGCTATGGGTATTGAGATCCCAGGCCTGACCTCGATGGACATCGATCCACCAATCCTGAGTCCATAAAAGCGGGGGCCCAAAACCTGGTGGCTAAGCCCGGCTCCTTGGCACCTCAACCTGAGTCCACAGAGGTAGGGCTCAATGCCTGAGTGCCCATGCTCGGATCTATGGCACTTGGACTCGAATTTATTGAGGTTGGGCCTGGTTCCACAAAGGCCAAACACAGCACCTTTATGCTCGGGCCTAGGAACCCGTTGCTCAAGCCCCGGAAACTGGTGCTCTTGTCCGGGTCCTTACACCCGAGCTTGGGTCCACAACGATCGGGCCCAAGACCTGATGTTTATGCTCAGGTTCTTGGCGCTTGGGCTTGAGATTCTAGTGCTTGTGCCTAGATCACTTGCGCTCAAGTCCAAGTCCATCGAGGCTGAGACATGGGAACTCGATGCCCATGTTCCCATGCCCGGGTCTACCGAGGCGATGAGGCTTGATCTTTGGGGTCCTGAGCGGGCCTAGATGGACCTTGGCTAAGGCATACGTGGACTTGGGCACTGGCATCGGCGCCTCGGGCCTTGCCTTAATGGACACAGCCCCAACCTTGATGAACATGGGCCAACCAAAGCATAGGCATCGGGGTTTGAAGTGTAGCCTTGATAGACTCAATCTTAGGCATGAGGAGACTAGCATGAGCATGGGCATCGAGGACTAGGACACAAGCACCGAACTCGCGAGCTTGCCTTCGTGGACCGAAGCTCGACCTAACCTAAATGGACTTGGCCCCGAGCACTGGGGATTTGGGCACGAGCATCAGGGTCTCAAGCTTGACCTCTATGGACCTAGACCGGGCCGCCATGGAATCTAGCAAGGGTATCGAGGTCCAAGGCTCGGCCTTGGTGGACCCATGCCAAGGTGCCGGTGTCCTGAGCCCAACCTTTGTGGGCGTAGGCTTGAGCACTAATGTTCTAGGCATGACCTCTTTTGACTAGGGCCTTCTATACCCAAGTCTGTTGCCAAGGGCCTGAGAACGAGCGTTTGAGTTTCTGTAACCAAACGTAAAGTTTCTAATTCAAGAGCTAATATTTAGTTATATTTTAAAAAAAGATTTTTGATTTTTTTATGAAGAAATCATTTTCTTGAGTATTAGCATAGATTTTTCCGTTGACTCATTTTCCTAAATGATCAAAATACCGAAAAATGAGGAAATTTTTTTCCTGAAAATGTTCGCGAAACAAGCGGATCCTAACTCCAAGGTCTTCTTCGTTTTTCTATTTTATGAAAGTAATATAGAGTGGGAGGAGGAAACCACATACAGATGAAAGGATGATAAAGACGCCGCAGCCCATCACGGAACTTTCAAATCGATCTACACTCACTCCACACCATTCATAATCCTAACGTGATGTGTCGGGAGTCGAACTCCCGACTCTATTATCGCTACAAAGGTACCCCGGTCCCAGTGGGGGGCCCGGATCCGCAAACGCGCCTCCCTTTTTTTGGATTTTAATTGACGAGCCTACGACAGCGACGGATCCACGTGGCGGAACTGGCTCCCCGCGTCGTTCCCTGACCGCGAATTCTGCATTGCATCGGATCAACCGTTTCTCATCATTTTCCCAATATTTTTTTTTAAATTTTGTTTGGGTCCGTCTCGGGTTCCTTCTGAAAAGCAACACTGCCGTGCGCCACCCCTCCGCCCCCCTCCCACGCCTCACACGGCGGGGTCCACCGCATCCCCCCCCGGCCGAAAACCAACGCTTCCGTACACTCCCCGCCACCGCCACCGCCACCGCCACGCTCCCGCGACTCTCTCTCTCTCTCAAGATCCACCGCCTCGAGCTTCGAGCTTTCTCTCTCTGCACACTCCCGTCATCATCATTCACTCCCTCTCGCGCACGCAACCGACTTTTGAACTTCCCATCGATGAACCACCTCCGCTCCCCGACCGGCCCTCCGCCGCCCGCCGCCGCCCTCCTCTGCCCCGCGCGCCCCTTCCGAGCCCGCGAGTTCCGCGTCTACAAGCGTCGCCGGCTCAAGCCGGCCGGCCGCCGCCACCTGCCCCTCAGGGCCCAGCTGGATGATTTCCATCTCCCCTCCGACGACCTCCTTCGCGGCCTCGTCTCCCGGTTCTCTCCCGACGTCCTCCTCCCTGGCGCCTTCTTCGGCCTCGCCTCTGGCGCCGCCTTCTCCCTCGGTCGGCGGAAGGCCGGGCGGGGCCGGCGCTGCCCCGACGTCGGCGAGTGGATTCTCTTCTCCAGCCCGACGCCGTTCAACCGCTTCGTGCTGCTGAGGTGCCCGTCGATATCGTTCGAGGGGAGCGAGCTGCTGGAGGACGTGAACGAGAAGCTGGTGAAGGAGGATCGGCATTTCGTGAGGCTCGATAGCGGGAGGATGCGGGTGAGGGAAGGTGACGGCGAGCTGGAGGAGAAATTGGAGTATCAGAGAGTCTGCATCGGGACGGCGGACGGTGGTGTGATTTCGATCGATTGGCCGGCGAATTTGGACTTGAGGGAAGAGCACGGGTTGGATTCAACGCTGTTGCTGGTCCCGGGGACGGCGGAGGGGGGTATGGATGAGAATGTGAGGGCGTTTGTTTGTGAGGCGCTGCGGCATGGGTTTTTTCCGGTTGTGATGAACCCGAGGGGATGCGCTGGTTCGCCTCTTACGACGGCGAGGTAAGGCGCTTCCTTGTTTCTTGGTAGATTGGGTTGATGTTGTTAGTTGGTTAGTTACTTAGAGGAGATTGTTCTTTTGAATGTGCTAGACACATTTCTACTAGTATGAGTAAAAGAATTTCCTATTGAGTACTTTGAATATGCACTGTCAATTAGCGTGAGTAAGGAATCCATAGAATCACGGGATGGACACTGGCGTTTAGGATCTGTCCGTGCTCATTTCTGCAGTAGAATCTTGAGATAAGTTTCCTGGGTGGAGATCCTCAGAGTTAGAGCTGCTTTGTCCGAATCCAAGCAAAAGCAAGCTGATAGTAGGAACTCCTGAATACTTTCATTTTATGTAGGTTATTCACGGCTGCTGACAGCGATGATATCTCCACAGCTGTTCAGTTTATCGGTAAGGCGAGGCCTTGGACAACATTGATGGGGGTTGGGTGGGGTTTCGGGGCAAATATGCTGACAAAGTACCTCGCTGAGGCTGGGGAGAGGACACCTCTGGCAGCGGCAATATGCATAAACAACCCTTTTGATTTGGAGGAAGTGACAAGATCCTCTGCACATCACAGTGGCACAGGCGAGAATCTCACCAGTGGACTAGTGGATATTCTACGTAGCAATAAGGTATCTCCTAGTCCCGGTATTCTTCATCCTGGATCAGAAAGCTGACTATTTGCTGCAAATGCGATTCAAGTGATGTGACTTCTGTAGTTTCGGCAATTTAGCTCTTTGCTATGAATAATTAACCGTATGGCGGTTTTGTCCTTATCAGGAGCTCTTCCAAGGGAGAGCAAAAGGATTTGATGTGGAAAAGGCTTTGGTAGCAAAATCCGTGCGAGAATTTGAGAAAGCAATATCTATGGTATCTTATGGATTTGAAGCAATAGAAGATTTTTACTCAAAGTCAAGCACACGAGACTCAGTGGGAAGCATGAAGATTCCCGTTCTCTTTATACAGGTGCATATCCTCCTCTGTTATCTCTTCTTTTAATTGAATGAATTGATCAGTGAATAATAATTAAAATAATAATAATAATAGAGAAAGGGACTAGTTTCTAAATAATTTCTTTGAATGTGTCAAGTCACAGCCTTTTGGTTCCATAACCATAATACAACCTTCGTTTGAAGGTTTTGGTAGACACAGAATTTCACGTGTTTTGGTTAAATAAAATGTCCTTTGCTTTTGTTGCATAGCTGTCAGAAAAACTAGGTGTTGTTTACTGTCATTGAACTTGTTTATCTGACAGTTATAGCTGCTCACATGTCCAGTAAAATTGAGTTCATGATACCACTTTGGTAGATGAATTGTGACCCTGTTACATCTCTTCATATGTTTGTGCATCACATCGATGTGCATGTGATGGTTAATTGATGTGAAACTGCTAAAAGAATTCTTATATTATCTGTCTAGATTTTTGGTTCTTCTTTGTCATATACAATTCTGATTAAAATTTTGGTGTGTTCTCCCTGCTCCCCTAAGAAGGGGGAATTGTAGAAAACTCTAACAATTTCGGATGTTTATCAGAATGATGATGGAACAGTGCCCCTCTACTCTGTTCCACGGAGTAAGATAGCAGAAAATCCTTACACAAGCTTATTAGTGTGTTCTTGTCCGCCATCTGGCATTGCTGCCGACAGCAGATCTGCTCTATCTTGGTGCCAGCATCTCACAATCCAGGTAAATCCTCTGTGTAAGATAGATTTATGTTCATTTAGTTTACTATGTTATTTAGAGAAGCCCTCTTGTTAATTGTTAGATTAATGTTGTATCAGATTTGCTGGACTTGTTTATTTTTTCTGATATGTTGGGTGAGGAATGTGTCAATGTTGCCTATGATAACAGTGTCTCTTCTTTCCCCTAAGATAGTTTTCCTTCATATGCCTAACAATAAGGCGTTCAGAACCTCTCAGAGTGTTTTGATTTGCCTATACACAGAAATTGGGGTAAAGTAGTTACTTTACTGTTTCATAGGTAATAGAGAAAATTTCCCCAAGTCATAGGGTCCATTATTTAGATTGAGTTTTTTAGCACCGTTACTTTATGAACAATGTAATTTACAAAGAAAGACTTGAAGTTCAGAGGTCTCTTTTAAAGCTCTTGTCAGTCTAATTAGTTTTTCATTTCACTGGAGCTCACATGTTTACATTTTCAATGGGCTGTATAAGTATTGCCTCAACCTCCATATATGAACTTCACTGTTTTGGGTTTACAATGGAGTAGTTCTCTGTCAGGCATAGGATGGATGCATTGATTGAGTTCTCTTTCTGCCTTCCTTGCTTGCTGTAATCATGGTTCTAAACATTTGAAGAGGAGAATTTTTCTTTGAAGAAGTACTAGAAATGAGGTGAGGTTTTCTTGTTTAGATATTCCAATGGATTATTACCTTCGGAGAGTGCTGAGTGGCTCTTCGGTAGTTCCTATGAACTTTGAAGGGAGCAGGATGTGGGTTGTTTGGCCCACCCACAACTCCGATCCCCTTCCTTTTACAATTATGCAGGACCTTCTAAAGGACTCTCTTGCATACGCTCGATCCAAATGCCACTTGAGATCGACCAGGGTGATGAAGAATTTTCCCCTACTCCACCATTTGTAGGGGAAGCATTTCAGAGATATGTAAGAGGCTCTTCTGCCACTCCAAGGATGATCTTCCCGATTTCGTTAAACTTTACAAGCAGGCTGAAGCAATCTTTGAGATGAAATAAAATATATTGTCACGTTTAAATCAGATCCAATGGGGATTGGTTATTGGATAGTGCGCTGGTTTTAAGAAATCAAAGAGGCGGCGCACAATATTTGTTGACTAAACTCAACAAGATTCTTCATAGTCTGGAGGGAAAGGCGGGCGTACCTGAATTGGACACCAACTCAAGCATAGTGGCAGCGTCCCAGGTTTCTTCCATGGATTAAGTTAGGTTATCTGGTTCCATCGGAATACCTATGTCGGTGGGTCTTGATTGTGCAAAAAGGAATATTTACTCAAAATTCCCGTTCATAATGTGATCACAGATGAGATAGAGTGTCCGGACATGGATCAACCTCTCTTTGTAAAGGCAAGATCTGTATATGCCCTGATATAGACTTGGGATCCACTTCGCTAGTTTGGTCTAGTATCAATTTATAAATAGGAATGAAATTAGTGCACTTACTTAGTTATTCAATAATAGTAAGATCAGTGATCACCCTAGTTTTTGCCCATGTGTTTTGAATTCGAATGTCTTGTCGTTAATCTTCTCTACATTATTTGTTCAACACTTTCTTCTGCGGAGCAACTGAAAATTGAATGCTAGATCAATTCCAACATGCTACTTTACAGATCATACTCTTAATATGCTGGTTGTAGTCTCTGGTATGCCATTATTAGAACTTTTCTTGGCACATTACTTGTTCAAAAGTCTCATTCTTTTCTTCTTTACATGTAAGTTACAGCACTCCAAATTTTGTTAGATAAGTTTGAGCATGTGATTGCTCAAGTCAAAATTTCCCACATGTTTCATGCAGTGGCTTGCAGCAGTGGAACTTGGGCTTCTGAAGGGTCGTCATCCTCTCTTGACAGATATAGATGTGACAATAAACCCTGCAAAAGGGTTAACTGTTGTGGAAGGGAAAACATCCAACAAGGGTGACAGGGTTAGTAAGTTCTTAGAATTTACCGGGATAAATGGTTCAAATGGATATACAACTGATCCTAGAGATAAGATGCTTGAAGATGGTGATGCTGCTGCTGGCAGTTTCCGATCTAGGCAGAACCCCAGAAGAGAGTTAGATGGTGCTATGCCGCAGAGCAGCTCTCTTGATGAAGAGCTGGTCAAGGAGGAAGATTCTTCAACAGTTATGGAAAGAGGACAGGTGCTACAGTCAGCACAAGTTGTTATGAATATGCTTGATGCTGCTATGCCTGGTACCCTGACAGAAGAGAAGAAGAATAAGGTAATATTTAAGAGTATGTTAGTTATCTTTAATTAATAATTGTGGATCTGAAACTATGTAATTATCTGGAAGACTTGTGGTTTAGCTCCAGATGATAATAACCATGGAGCGATTATTTAAATGGACATGATGTTTGCCCATCAAGTCTCCAAGTATGTAGATTCGTGAAATTTAAGTATACCTCTTAATGAAAATGGAGATGGAAAGTCTTTTGATTTTTTTAGGGTGATGGATTTAGCTTTCTTGATCTATAACATTTGAAAAGCCTCAGTAGTCTTGCTATTTTAGTGCTGATTTGTGGTTTGCATTATGCTAAATGACAATAGGATCGTTCAGTTTTTCTTCAAGTTTAAATTTTTAAACTGATTAATGTGTGTTACAAGTTGAACTGGTCATTTTGTACCACGAAATGCTGAAATTCTGATATAATAATTGTTTTCATCTGCAGTTATTTACTAGGAGTTGCCTTAACTGTTCACATAATTACTTCTCTGTCGATTCATCCTTCGATCTTAAATGTCTAGGTCCTTACTGCCGTCAGTCAGGGGGAGACTCTTGTGAACGCTTTGCAGGATGCCGTGCCAGAAGATGTTTGGGAAAAGCTCACAACTGCTGTATCTGGAATTTTGCATACTCAAGGTTCTAACTTGAAACTGCATGGGATCCTCGACATTGGTAGCATTCCCAGTTTTTCATCTGGCTTGAAGTCCGAGATTCAAGAAAATGAGACCGGAATCTCAATTAAAGATGGTCTACATAAGGATACGTATTCTTCAGATCAGATGCAGAAAAGTGATAACTTGGGCTCGCGAAATGCTTCTGATGACAATCAGCTGGAAAAAGAAAAGCCTGCTACCTTAGAAGCGGAGCATCACTCTATAGATAAATCAGCAAGCTTTAACGAAGATGGTATCCAGAAAGATGCCAGTGACTTAGGTGATAATCGTGATACTGCTGAATCTTCCAAAGTAAAACCTGTTAGACCTGAAGGGGCGAATGGGCCTGAGAAAGAACCATCTGACAATCCTAAAATAGATGACAAGAATAAGGTTGCTGATTTGGCAACAAATGAGGAGTTTAACAGCCAGAAGAATGAAGAGAAAAGTGGGGACTCTTTAGCTGAACCAAGAAGGATGACATCAGTGAATGAGGCGGAAGAATTTCAATCACCTTCTGGATCCACTTCTGAGATGCAACGAGTGGAAAATGGTGATAGTGATCCTCAGAGACGAGAAAATAAGAGCTTGCAGCCTGTTTTGGAACAGAATGAGTCCAGCATCACCAATTCCAGTTCCCCCACTTTCTCAGTTTCAGAAGCATTAGATGCTTTAACAGGGATGGATGATTCCACCCAAGTGGCTGTCAACAGTGTTTTTGGTGTTTTGGAGGAAATGATTACTCAGTTTGAAGAAAGTTCAGATCGGGAAAATGAAGAGAATGACAAGGCCGGGGATGGTGAACTCGATTCTTTGTCCCCAAAACAGGATCAAGTCCATGAGAAGGCAACTGAAGAGCAAAATGTAGATGCATACAATCTCAAAGAGAAGATTACAGATGCACAAAATAATGGAAAAGATGAATTTGAGGCTGAGAAGCCAGCTCAAGTTTTTGTAGATGGTAACCGGTTTTCTGAAGGAGGGGATATATCTAATAACATTGATAAGCATAAAATTGGAAAAAAGGGTCAAGGTCAATTAATCAACAGAAAACTTGTAGATAGTAGCCCTGATGAGCTTAGACATGTAAATAATATCCCCTTGTACATAAGAGCTAATGCATACAGAGATTTTCTTTGTGATGCATATTTTCACAGCTATCTTCTTTCTAAGTACCCAACTAAGTCACTTGGTAAGGATGCAACTACGACCCTATTACTTGACTATATCCCAGAAGAAGGGCGATGGAAGCTCTTGGAACAACCAGGAAGCAATGGAGATTATACTGTTTTACTCACTAAGAAGAGAGATCTTGATAGGGACAGCGAACTCCTTTATTCAGGAGAAGAAAAGGGAACAATCGAACCCTCCTACACAATAGTCGACACTGAAAAGTTACAGAATCCAATTCAAGAATACGAAATGATTGATAGGATGGATAAAAGGGCTGGTACTGATGATAGTAGATCAACTGAGCTATTGCATTTTGTTAGAAAGATTATCCTTGATTGTTTGAAGGTTGAAGTTGATCGCAAGCGCAATTTAGAAGATATGGAGGAATTGGAATCTAGTCTTGCCAGAGATTTTGATCATGTTGCTAATGCTGTGTGTCTAGTTGTTGACCATGACAAGGGGCACACTTTAGACTTCGATACAAAAAAATATAGCACTGGTCAAGGTTCACAGAAGTTGGGCATCCTTCAAGGAGAGCATATAATTACTGCAATATCATCAGCCGTCCAGGAAACAAATTATTTGAGAAGAGTACTTCCAGTTGGTGTTATCATAGGCTCTTGCCTGGCAGCTTTAAGAAAGTCTTTTGATGTGGCAACAACACAGGATAACGTTGAAATGGACACTGACCTTAGTCAAGCTCAAAAATTTGGGGATGTTACTCGTGGTTATTTTGATGAAAAAGATGTAATTCAATCACAAAATTTTGCAGGGAGCAATAGTAGCGAGCCCAGCGATTCTCGAATTGATGAATCATCCATTAAGCAATCTGATCAAGATACTCCGAGTCCTTCACCATGCAGAGAAGAGAGAAATAATGATGGGAAGAATGGAAACAATGGCAAAGCTATGGCCGGCATGGTTGCTGCTGCTGCTGCTCTGGGAACATCTGCTTTGTTGGTGCAACAACAGGTGATCGTTAATTCTTTAGATAGCTCTTTGTTAATAGTTATTTTTTTCATGTTCTGGATGAAACACATGCTCATAGAATTATCAATGCGTTGGTTTGCTTTTAGAAATTTGGTCTGGCATTCAAGTAACACCTGTGAATAGAGGTGGTGTGTTAATCTATTTTAATCCTTCCTGTTGCTTATGACGCTTTAATATGGTCCAATTTTTTCCAGAATTGGCAGCATTAATCCTTACTCTGTCTATCAATCTGGTTGTACTACTGATGCTTACTGCACTTTTTGGGCTGTAGATCTCCTGTTGGTCCTATTCGATGGCACGTATCACTTCTAATTTTCTTTTTCTAAATCGTTCTCTTTAATTAGACAGCGCGTCTGTCTACCATTCCATGTTTTCATTGTTCACTATGACAAATAACAGGATTGAAACGAGAGTAATTTCTTAAGTATCTCATAATGTTGGAAGTGGTAATATGAGATATTTTGTGTTATTTTGTTATGTAAGGATGATGCTTTTTGGTGGTGCAGAAATTAGACAATGGCGACAGCATTGGAGATGAAGGAGCTCAGAAAAAGGAACTTGACAAACTTGATGATGCATCATCAGGAAAAGATGAGAATAACATAGTCACAAGCCTTGCGGAAAAAGCCATGTCTGTGGCTGGTCCTGTAGTTCCTACAAAAGAAGATGGTGAAGTTGATCAAGAAAGGTGTTTTGTGATTATATTTAACCTTTATCTTGCTTCTCAGCCATTTTTCAGTTAATGTGTAAGCATTGTTGTCTTTTCTTTAGCTATATAAATGTTTCTGGTTGTGATTCCAGGCTGGTAGCTATGCTGGCGGATTTGGGTCAGAGGGGTGGAATGCTGAGGCTGGTTGGTAAAATTGCCTTGCTTTGGGGTGGCTTACGTGGTGCTACGAGTTTGACTGATAAACTCATATCATATCTGCACATAGCAGAAAGACCACTATTTCAGAGGTAACTAGAGATCACAACGCAAATAATAAATTCTTCTATTTTGATGTGGAATATCTATTACTGCCTGGGCCATGTATTCTATACGAATTTCTCTCTCTATTTCTCAGATTTAATTGTCAAGAAAATAATATGGTGTTGCTTATAAATCTTGCAAATTGTTGTGAAATTATTGTCTATAAAAAATATCAAAACTACTGGGAACTATGTCAAAATTGTTCACTTCAAAAAAGAGAAAAAGAAACGTTCTACTATTTTATAATTGTTTATTCTCATGTTGGATATTTTATTCTTCAAAAAGATATTTTTTTTCATAAACGAAAAGCTATATTCGCAGCAAAACGTGGGTTCTTCTCTAGTTGAAATTAAGGTTGGGTGTAGCAGTGTTTCCTTAATAATACAACTGATTTGTTGTCTGACAGGCAAAATAATCCATTAAACTTAGTCACATCCTCACATTGTTTCTTATCTTGAACAGCTCCAGATAGTTTTTTCAAGTAAGAGGTCTATATTTTTTGACGTTAAGGTAACAAATTTTAAGGAATCAAAGATAATCTTCCCTGCCCTGGAACAGATATTGCACATGACATGTGATGTCTTAGAACTCTTTCGAAAACACACGTTCTTCGTATTACTTTTTCTAGTTTCTGTAGTTTGAATGGATTCCCAAGTCTATTCTGCAATTTGCTATATATTCTGAGCAATTTTCTGCTGGGATTTTCTTAGGATTGTGGGTTTCGTTGCCATGGTTCTTGTTCTCTGGTCGCCTGTTGTTGTTCCACTATTTCCAAAACTTGTGCAGAGCTGGATGTCGCATAGCTCCTCCGGAACTGCTGATTTTGCTTGCATTTTTGGGCTTTACATTGCTGTTATGATACTTGTTATGTTATGGGGCAAGAGGATCCGTGGGTATGAATATCCCCTTAAGCAATATGGGCTGGATTTGATGTCAATGCAGAAGGTATGGATTCAATCAAAGTCCATACGTATGACAAATATTTATCTGTGTATTGCATGTCACATACCTTTGTCCCACGCCTGCATCTCTGTTTCTGTTGGTGCATGTGGGATCATGGTTCAGATTTTCTTTATGTGTGGGGGAGAGGGCTCTTGCTACACACGCATTGTACTTTGTAGGCAATATATACTGAACAGGCATTGACATCCAGTAATCTACTTATTCAATTTATCAACTTTCAGAATAGTTCCAGAAGTGATTGGTAGTATTATATCTGGTGTTCCCATATATAAGCTGGAAATCTTTGCAGAACTTACTGATCATGGATCTTTATGAGAGCAACATTTAAAAAAGTTATCTAGTAATATTATGAACTTCGAGATTTTTCAACAAAGCCACATTGTATTTCACACCTATGCAAAAATTTTGACCAAAACATTACTTCCGCATCTAATTAAAATTTCAGGACCATGTCATAGGTTTATGTTGATGTTCTTGCAAAATGTTTCTTGCATGCAGTCAATTTGAGTTTGATGGAGACATGAGTCCATCTGTCAGTAAAATGCTCGACGAAAAATTTTCGAGAAATCTATAAAATCAAAATGATCAAATGATATTGAAAATAGCATGCCATTGATTTGACTAAGTGACTAAACATCTTACGATTCTGGTCTAGCAAATGCTTAGTACAATGTGAGAAGTTCTCTATTAGCTTCTTTTGTTTTTTTGTTGGAGAGGCGTCTGTTATGTTGCTTTTTGTGGAGAACGAACTAGCAAAGCATTTTGATGTAAATCTACAGACAATACCAGATGTTTACTAGATACAAACTTTAAAAACAGATGCTTTTAAAAGGGGAATGAACAAGAACAACAACTACGCTGAAAAGATGTTAGCGAGAGAACCAAATCTAAAAAATAACGAGAGAGAGAGAGAGAGAGAGAGAGAGAGAGAGAGAGAGGTGTAAATGCTGTAATAAGACAAAAGTGTAAATGCAGTAATAAAAACCATTAGACATTTTATAGCAGTCGAGAGAGAGAGAGAGAGAGAGAGAGAGAGGTGTAAATGCTGTAATAAGACAAAAGTGTAAATGCAGTAATAAAAACCATTAGACATATTATAGCAGTCGAGAGAGAGAGAGAGAGAGAGAGAGAGAGAGAGAGAGAGAGGTGTAAATGCTGTAATAAGACAAAAGTGTAAATGCAGTAATAAAAACCATTAAATGCAGTAATAAAAACCATTAGACATATTATAGCAGTCGAGAGAGAGAGAGAGAGAGGTGTAAATGCTGTAATAAGACAAAAGTGTAAATGCAGTAATAAAAACCATTAGACATATTATAGCAGTCGCTACATTCTAAATTTGGCTTGCATACCATTCAAAGCGAATTTTAGTAGACTCAAGCTCCATTTGAAAAGCTAATGCAGCAAATTGAACATCACGAGCTTGAATAATATGGTTCAAACGAGTCCAGCTGTTTGGTTTCGTTTTATTTGCCTTTGCTGCTGACGTAAAATTCATTGCAGTTTGTTCTCTTTTTAAAATTCTTATGTGGTGCTGCACTGGCTTTTACTCATCATTGTTGCCATGCATGAGATCTTTCCGTGGGATTTCTTCTTCAGGAGCTCATTTCAGCTTTTTGTTTGCAGATCCAAGCTTTTTTGAGGGGTTTTGTTGGGGGAATTTTGCTTGTTTTGTCCATACAGTATGTTAATTCGTTATTAGGCTGCGTGAGTTTTTCTTGGCCTCCAAGTCTTCATTCATCGTCTTTGGATGCCATGACAAGGCTCAAGTCTTATGGCCAAATGCTCATCTTGGTCGGTCGAGGTGCTGTTACAGCAACTTCTGTTGCCCTTGTGGAAGAGTTGCTTTTCAGATCATGGTTAACTCAAGAAATTGCTGCTGATCTTGGATATCGTCGGGGAATTATTTTTTCGGGGCTTGCATTCTCCCTGTTCCAGAGGTGCATTGCTAAATTTAAGTCATGTTCCTTCCAACTTCTTAACTCCTTTTTCTGGATTTTCACCATCAGTTTTCTGTTCTTCATTTGTTGCCGGAATGTCTATTGGGGCCAGGAAAAACATGTTACTCAATATATGACAAGTAAATCAGTACTCCTGGAAGTCAGATAGTAACTTGGTGACCACCCTTTCTATATTTTAAAGTATCATGCAACACTGCTAACCTGTCCTTACTGAAATCTTGGTTCTGGATTAAACTAGTGGCAATCTTTTTGTTTTTTACCGAGAGAAGTTTTCATAATAAAGATTCTGATGACGAAGGCAAACTTATGACTTGCCAAACTTGCCTTCTGGAAAGTCTTAGATCTGTCAGTGTCGTGTCACCTTCTTTACCAGCTACAACGAGGACAACGTCTTTTCTTCTTAGCTTGATCTTTATGCATGCCTCAACTGTTTCATCCTTTAGCTTTTAGGTTAATGCATTTACTTTGAACCTGGTTCCTGTTTTTGTCATGCACTCGATCAATTTGCTTCTGACCCTGATCCTCCCCCCGAGTCAAAATTAAGGTATTTGACTTACCTGCCGAATTTCAGGTCTCCATGGGCGATACCGGGGCTATGGCTCTTCTCACTAAGCTTGGCTGGGCTTCGGCATATCGGTGAAGGTTGCCTCGCCATTCCGATTGGGCTCCGAGCAGGGATATTAGTCTCAAGTTACACTCTCCAATCAGGTGGCTTTTTGATCCACAACCCCAACTTCCCTCTTTGGATAACGGGAACTCATCCTTTCCAACCATTTAGCGGGATAGTTGGCCTTACGTTCTCTTTGGTGTTGGCACTCATGCTCTATCCAAGAGAAGCCATCATGAAAAAGAAACTTACAAGAGCTATACGGGAACTACATGACTAGTGGATTGATGCACAAAATATGGAGGGCACAATAGAACTCTGCATTCTGGGTAAGACACGTTGATAGTTATGGGAGTTTCGTTATTAGCCTTGGCCGGTTTTTTCTTTTTTCTTTTACTTGTGAAGGTTTAGATAGATTGAAATAGAATGCGTCAGAAAAGAAGTAGAAGGCAATTTTGACAGAGTGTGTTGTGTCGATGCATGTATAAATACCGGAATAACGTGAAACTGTACAGTATGAGCTCTCTCCACGTCCTGTTCTTTTTGTATTGATTGTCCTCTCTGTACAACGGATGTGTACAGCTGACTGGACCAAACAGTCAAGTCCGATATACAAGTTTTCCTTCTGATTCTGTTGAAGAGACTTATTTTGCACTTCTTATTTTAGTCTCTGTATTACTTTTTGGATCGTCTGTGCCCATCTATTCAATGGACTCAAGGGGCCGTTTGGTTCGGTTTTGGAGGAATGTCTTTGGAGAAATGCAACGGCTTTTAGGTTAAAGGTATTTTTCGAAATGTAGGTAATATTTGGTAAAGTGTATTTGAAAAATACATTAGGAAGCAAATTTGATCTAAATGTTATTTGGTTGTAAAGGACGTTGCTAATTTTTTTTAAAAGAAAAATCTCAAACTATTTATCAACAAAAATTTGATTGGCTAGATTTAGCCGTCGGCCAGCCAGCCTTATGAGATCGCGATCTCAGGACCCCTAGGCGACCGATCTCGGGACCCAAGCGTCGCCTAAGGTTTGCCAGACCCCATGCGGCTGTCGCTCGCCAGCAGTTGAGACCTTTGCTGGCAAATTAGGATTTTTTAGAACATTTACGAAATTAGGAAAGTTGAGCCAAAGCAAAGATAGAAAAAAAATTATTTGCATGCTACTTTTCAAAGTATCTCTTGACCTCCAAAGGCCTTGAGAGTGCCCACCGTCAGAGCAAAAATCAAACAGAGCCCCCAAAGCTCATTTGCAATGTTGTACCAAATGGAATCTCAATCCTGACGGTGCTCCGAGTAAACGAAACATTTGGATCCACATTGCCAAGCTTAAAAGCGAAGGAAAATCGGTTGAACATGAACTTTCAAGTTGGAAGACAGACAGGTGAATTGAGGGGACAACACAAGGGAAACGAAAAAGGAAAAGTTTATTGAATCGACTGTCTGAAGAACCTAAACCCAACATTACATTCACAGAAAAAAAGTAAACGAAAAGAAACAAGATCGACGAAAGCAGTTGAAGAAGAAAAGCAAAAAGAAAAGGCTCTCTTCCAATCCTATGCCAATGGCAATTATTCCTCAGACTCGAGAGAGATTTTCGAGCTTCCCTCTTGAGATCTGCCCCTTCATTCATCTTTTTAGCTCACTCCTTGGCAAGGGGAACTGCCTCGGCCTGTCAAGACAAGAGCATAGCAGTGTGAATTGTCGAAACTAGGAGTCAGAAATATGCGTGGGGATCACCATGCTCATGTTTTGATGAAAAGCCGAGTCACTTACCAATTTCCGATACTTGAGGGCATAGAACATCTCGAGGTAGCGGCGGCTCTCGAGACGGTCGAGGTTCGAGACATGCTTCCAGAAGCCATACACCGCCGTCAAGTTGAGCAGCCTCTCGGAGTAAATTTGCCATGTATACCTGCCACAAAGCAAAGCACAACCGCACGTTACCCACTTGTTCCTTGAACAAGAAGTTTGAAATGTTCTCTTTTTTTCCTATCGAAGACTGAATCTAACAAGAATCACCGGCCTTACTTTTCCTTGATTCTCTGCATCGCACCCTTTGAGATCTTGTCCCAGTGGCTTGGGTCCGCCTTGCACTTCTCGAAGAAGTCCACGAGGATCTCGGCTGCCTGATCCCCGTGATAAGGATCGATGTGGAATCCAGACTTGCCGTGCACGATGATCTCGGCAGGACCGCCGTTGCAAGTCGCGAATGTCGGCAATCCACACGTCATGGCCTCCACCACGGTCAGTCCGAAAGCCTCGTAGAGGGCGGGCTGCACGAACACTCCCTTGGTGTCGCAGATGTAGCGGTAGAGCTCTCCGTTCCTCACCCGGTTCATCTGGGAGGAGATCCACCTGAACTGGCCATTCAAATTGTACTTCTCGATCAGATCGTACATCTTCTTCATCTCGGCTTGCTCTTCCAAGTCCTTAGATTCCTTCCTCCGGTCGCCACCGACCACAACCAAGTTGACCAGCTCTCTCAGGCGGGTGTTCTTTCCGTACCACTCGACCAGCCCGGTCAAGTTCTTGACACGATCCAGTCTTGCCATGGTGAACAAGATTGGCTTGTTCCGGTCCTTCAATACGCATCTGTTTTGACATTGACCAACACATCCCTGTCAGTTTCTGTTTGAGCTTGCACGTTATCATTCAAAACACAGGATGCTAATGTAGGGAAACAAACTCACAGGTGTTCCTTGTTCTCCACATCGCTGAAAAGGAGTTCTTCGATCTCGGGATGGAAAGATTTCAACCTCCGCTTCTCCTCCGTGTATGCGAAATAAATGCTCATATCGGCTCCTGGTGACACGATGTTGAACTTGGGATCGAAAACATCAATGCCATGGACAACTCGGTACAGTCCAGGAAGCGTAAAAGCGGTGTGACTCTCATATTGCCCAACCGTGTCCTTGCTGAAAACATATAAATTATACGAGCAGTTTAGCACATTGCGAAGGATGGAGGAGCCTTTCGGCGTGAATCCACGTCTGAAAGAAAGATCAGTTACCTTCCAGCAATCTCCTGGAAGGTGCTGGTGATTATAAAATCGGTGTGGTTCATGGCTATGAGATCTGCTGTAAACTGGCAAGAGAAATGATATTTTTCCTCCAACTTTTTCCAGTAGATGTCAGATTCCGGGTATTTCGTCTTCTCAAGGGCGTGAGCTATTGTGCACTGCATAATAAATCAGAAGAAACTAATATTTAGCATTTGGTTCTCTGATTAAATCATAGTGCCACTATAGAGAGTAAAACTAGGAAGGGACAAACCTGCGTAACACCCAACTTATGGGCCAGCAAAGAAGCAACAATGTTGCCATCACTGTAATTGCCAATGATCAAATCGGGCTTCCCTTGTAGTTCTCCAGCAATTTCATTGGCGACGTCCTGATGACAGAAGATAAGGTTAGTCTTCATATTACGAAAGATTGGAACGCCAACAAGAAATCCTCACAGACCATTATCGTATGAGCTAATATACCTCGGTGTAAGTCTCCAAGTAAGGCCACACTTCGAATCGTGAAATCCACTTGCGGACCATCCCTTTCTCCGTTCTAAAGGGAACTCGAAGAATGTGGGAGTATTCTGTTCCGAAAACCTTTTCAAGACGCTGGTTGCACGTGGTTCCTACAGCATCAGGAAGAAGACGAGTGACCTGCAGCCATAAGGGCAGGACACAAAACAAACATAACAAGTTAGTTGCAGTGACCAGCAAAACTATTCCAATATCAGTTAAAGAGCAAGCAAGAACCTACGATGAGGATCCGAGGGGTAATATCCAGCCCTTGTTGTTTGATACGGTGAAGCATCTCACTCTCCAATGCACGAACTTGGTCCAAGATGTACACAACCTACAAATTGAGCACAATGCATGATGATGAAAATGCATGTAGAAATACTGGCAAGAACGCTAAATCAAGATTTGAGACAGCTAATGACCTGGCCACCGGTATCAGGATATCCGAGGACATCGTCTTGGGCAAAGTAACCATGAGGTGACATGATAACAACGTTAAAGACCATGGGGATTCTTCCCAAGAAATTCTCAAGGGTGCACGGATCGGGAGCCTCAAGTAGATCCAGCAGAAGCTGAATCATTTCGAGCACACGCTCGGCGGTGTCGCCCCAGCCCCTCTCCAGCCCGATTTCCTGAAACTTGTGCTCGAACTGAGAGTAAGGCGTCTTGGGTTTGAGCGTGGAGAGGTACTCCTCTGCCTTCCTCAGGACATGTTGGAGGGAGAAGACATTTTGAATTCTCGTGTTCACCATCATGTTCTGTTCGCAGATCAAAATAAATGAGCCACGAGTAATTGTTTATGAAAAAAAAAGGGATTCAGTCCATGCATCTAATATATGAGCAACTCTGAATTGTACTTTCAACAGTGGCGAAGTTATGTGAATGTCGCAATATCTCCTTTGAGTTGTCATTTACACAATCTTGTCAATATAAGTAAGTGATACACGCAGCACGTAAGAAGTAGATCCGAGAGAGTGAGATGAGTGTTATCAACCCATGGGCTTACCTTTCCCTTGTAGCAATGAACTTGAAGGAACTCAAGCAGAGGGTGCAAGCTCTCCTTGTCATGGAAGAGCTTGGCCGAAAGATGACGATTGAGGAACTCCACCCCATTACCAATGGACTTTGAAAGAGTTGGGCGAGGAAATTGGGCGGTGAATGGCTCAAAGTCCAATTCAAGCACAAAGTTTCCATTCAAACTGCAACAGAGTAAGCGGCCTTCATTTGCATATTATAGGTCTCATGATGTAATGCCATGACAACCAACAATTCACAAATTCATTTAACCTACAGTCCTTTGGCCAAAAGCAAAGTATGCTACTAAAAGCCGAAAAACAAAAAAAAAGGCTTACTTTCCATCGACAAGTTCCTCCTTGAAGTGAAGAAATTCGGTCACTTGCAACTCCTCAACAACAAGGGCATGGATATTTACCCTAATGTACTCCCACACACCGGGCCTGGGACGAACAGCAAGGGCAATCCATGGAGGCAAGACTATTGCTTCCTAAATGACAAAAGCATATCGATAGAACAATAAGAGAGATATCAAACTGTAAATTTTTTTTTAATGCACAATAATGCATATTAGAAGAGCTAATACCTGACTGGATCTCAAGATTTCTCCAAATGCTCCTTCACCGAGCTTTTTCCTATGTTCCTCAGGGATCGCCTCGAACTCAGCAATAAGTTGATGATGCTGCAAGATACCCTTTCCTTTGGCTTCGATCCTACAGAGTAAAAGAACCTGTATACTATCAGAAATTTAAATCTATAGCATCTTTGGTTCTTCCTGTCTAATTATTTTATGTACTGATCGTTTGTTTTGTAAAGTAGCAGAATATAAAATGCCAGTTTCATTCAGAGAATTGCACAATCACTAAGATGTGATGTCCAATGCAGGCAATCACTATAAGGACCAGAACCTGGTGAGGAAAGCCAAGATGTCGTTACGATGAGCCAAGAGGGTCTCATCCAAACGTTCACGGATGCTCTGGACACGCGTAAGCAAGCGTTCTGCCATGTCTGAATCCTCTCAAGAACCTTAACACTGCAATACAGATGAAAGGGTAGTATAAGAAACTGGGATCCAAATAACGCAAAGCCTCTTCACTACAAAAGGAGAACATTAATCACCAGAAAGTCAAAACCCACCAAAACGGTAATCATTCAATAATGCTGGAATATTGAAAATGCACCACCAACCACCGCATGTTTTAGTATTCAATGTTTATGTGGTTGAACTAATAGCCACGAGTATATGGTATTAATAGTGAGGATCCCATTGGGACTGTGCCAGGGTATAAACTACATGAAAGACTTAATTTTATGCATAGATGACAAAACCTTAACAGTCGCGTTGCACAAGATCTAGCAACCTGAAGTGTGAAGTAACAGGGGAACCGGATCTAGTTCACTCATGGCATTAAACCAACCCTTATCATCTGTGAAGAAGCATACAAAGTCTTCACCTCAAGGAGAATTCCTAATAAACCATGATAATGATGACCGAGACAGAAATTTTTCATAAGAAAGTTGGAAATTCAACATGATGACACAACCATGCCTGACAAAACGATCTATCAACCAAAATAGTCAGTGTGAGGATGCTGGTTTACTCGACTGGAGAAAAAGAACGAAAAAAGAAACACATTTGTTCAGCAAAAGACGTTAAAATTATCCTTGGCCAGAGAGCAGATCACTGCATTTTTTTTTTTGCCCTACATGTCCTCACTCTTTGACTTTTGCACTGCCCCTTGCAAACTACTATGATATGAAAGAGAAGTGATTTGACTCAGAGGGAGCACAGAAGGAAAGAGAAAAATTTACAGATTCAGGGTATTTAAGTAACGTCCCAAAGATTTCCCGCACAATCTGGATATATGGATGATTTATTAGCTTACAGACTTCAACACTAAGAGAAGAAACACTCAGATCGGCCAGAAAGAGGCAAAAGTCACCACATTACATATTATTCACCCCAGAGATCAACTCTGGGCAACACCAAAGTCAGAGTTTTGGAATCTTGATCCCCAAGGATTCACTCCAAAAAGTAATAATTAAAAGGAAAAAAATATCAAATTTAAGAAATTTAACTGGGTTCGTCGGTTGTTGGTGTGGGGGACAGGTTTTCCAGCTGAAAGCTCAGATGGTCCTCTCTGAATTCTAACTGGTTTTGGGAGGGGGTTAGTGAGAATCGAATGCTGAACAGTGTGATGGCTGATGATCGGGACTATTTGTCACAACTCGCGAGCAAGACTTCCAGGTAGCGACCTGCATTCCCGAGCCCTGCTCTCTTAAGTTTTAGTGCATCAAAACCTGACCTTTTCTTCACCGATCGAACAATGCAGATATCTATCTGTCCATGCAAAACGATCTCAGAGCTTACACAAGCATTTTTTTCCCAAGTCTCTCCGCTCTTTTTTATGTTCGACTCTGACCGAGCTTAACAAGGCAAAACTGCAGTACAAAGCCAGAAACTGCAATGCATGACGAGCTCAAAGACGCACAGAATCTTTACCTTACAAAAGCAGAAGAGAAGAAAGCCAAACGGGACCCAACACAGAGCAGATCTCGAGCGACAAAATAAATGCAAGAAAAGTAACGAAGGGAAGGAGAATAATCGAATGGGGGGGTGGAGAAAGAGCAAAGCAAAGACAGCCTTTTATACACACAGATCCTGGGTGTTGCTCTTCTCTCGCTCAATTGCTCATCCCTTTTCTCCTCTTCACCACCACCCACCCTTCCTCGTACGTAACGGTGCTCAGATTTCAAAAAAAAAAAAAAACCAAGAATTTTTTTTAAAAAAAAGTTACAAGTAGTGTAGAAGCCGTGCCCCTGTTTCCGTGAAAAAGCCACAATTACTGCCTTGAGCATTCCTATGGTTTCGTCGTTCCTCTCACACAGAAAACCGCTTTCCATCAACAGTCAACACATGTCCCGGATTTGTCCACTTGGCCCACCTCCTCCTCCTCCGATTTGTCCTCCTTTAATCTTAAGACTAACGTTGTACGATGATCCTACAACAGCACCCATCTCTCCTTTTTCACCGATGATACTTAGGCATTCTAACCGAGTCCCGTGTGTCTGAAGGGTTTTCTCTCTTTTCTGACGGAAACAGGGTGCTCTGTTTCTTGTGCCTCTACATCTTTTGTTACCCAAAAAAAAATTTGAAGGAGCCGTGACAGATGCAATGCCCGTTATCAAATCAAAGCTATCTTATCTTACAGTTATTAGTCTCGTCCAAACAATGCAGCAAACATCTCCACCCGTGTGCGGATCGTCCGAAGGTTTTCAGAGTGAATCCACTGAACTTTTAACCGTTTGATTCAAATCGAGCCGTAAAGATGCTCAAGTTAACGTTTTCAAATCTAGTGTTGATTTGCCGATTTCCTCTCGCTTTAAAAGTTGGCGTTGATGAAGAAGTTACAAGGAGCTAACTTAGTGCTCGAATTAGGCGCCCGCAACACGGGTCCGACCCCTCACGCCATCTAGCGTAAAACAAGCTCGTTTCCTCGAGGATATCACCCGTTCGAAGCTTTACATATTTGAATCGGCTTTCTTGTGCCCGTAAAGATAAATGTGGACGGGATCATTTGCGCCGCATCGAACCGGTTGGATTCCATTTCTTGGCGTGTGGTGTGTGGCTTTTGCGTCTCGTTTGGGCATATGCTTTTCCTAGGATCTGTCGGTCCTATCCTACGAGAAGGGGTGGCGGAAATTTTGGGGAGATCAACGTGGTCGAGTCCGCCACCTACCCGCACTTAACGTCCGCCACGTCAGCTCTCCCGCAAGGGCACTCGCGTCATTTCGCTTCTCCTCTTTCAGCCGGGCCGTCGTCGGGTGGACAATCACGGGACGGGGCCTCAGCCATCCGACGCGCTGACGTGGCCCCCCCGCGAAATAAGAAGCAGCAGTTAGTAGGTCCCACGCCAAGACCCCAAAAAATAAAAAAGAAAAGAAAGAAAAGGCTGAACATAATAAGGTAATTTATTAATGGGAAAATGATATAAATGGTATTGAGATTTGGCAACATGACCAATGAACTTTTAATTTATTCAACGTAATCCCTGAAATTTTATCTCAATGTAATCCTCGAATTATTGGTAAATGTTCGATTTGATCCTTAGACTATATAAAAATACTCGATGTTACTCCTGAAATTGAATTTATGGAAGGATAATACTTGATATTTTCATATAGTTTGGGGACTATATTATACATTTACCAAAAGTTCGGGGGATCACGTTGAATAAATTAAAAGTTCAGGAATTAAATTACACATCGGGATAAAGTTCAAGAACCGCATTGAACAAATTTAAAATTTCAAGAACCTTATTGCATATCTGACAAAATGTTCAGAAACCATTTGTGTAATTATTCATTCGATAAATAATACATTTTTTTTTGCCGGAATAATGGATACCCAATTACTTGAATAGCAATCAAATAAAAATAATTTACTGTTTTTAATTTACTATTTCATGCGTAACAATAATATTAAAACAACAGAAATTTTTTTTTTTATGGTGTCGCAGTCCGACGTGGCCTCACCGACAAGGTCAAAATGGTAAAACTCGGGAGCCGACGAATTTAGCAAAACAAAAAGGGGTCTTATCCATTAAGGGCAATTACATAAATTAATTAATTTAGATTAGTTTATTTTATTAGGGTGTGGCATGAGATCCAATGTTGGGAGAGGAGCAGCCGGCGGGATTGGGGAATCCGGCGGCTGGCGCTTCTGGTATTTGAATTTTTGGTGCCACAAAACGTTGCTTTTATTTCTTTATTATTATTACTATTTTTTAAATTTTCCAATGCAACTAGGGCTTTTTTTTCTTTCTTTGGTGGGAGGCTTGGTAATTCCAATGAAAGTTGCGCGGGCGCTTCGATTTCTCGACGATTTCCGGCTGCGGGGCCGGGAATTTCCGGGTGGAACGTGAGGCTTGAAGAGCAGGAAAAACCAGATTTAAACAAAAAAAAAAAAGGGAAAAATTGAAGAAGAAACAAAGAAAGGTGAAGCGGATCTGTCGGAGTCCAGCTGGCATCCTGGACACGGATTGCTGCATTTGTCGGTTTGCCACCTAAGGGACAGTTGGATTCGGGGGCAAGAGTCTCAGAAATTTCTGACCCATTTGGAAAAATCTGTACGAAATTTTCCACACGGCTTCCTTTTTTTTTTTTTTTTTTTTTTTTAAGTTGAGAAGGGAATGTCATTGTCTTAAATTGCACTTTCTAAAAGTTTTACGATTCAATTATATTTTCATCATAAATGTTAATATTTTCAATATATTTATTCTTTTATTTATAACATGTTAGAGAAATTTGAGATAGAAGTGTGGCCTTTGTTAGTTGGGATGGGCTTTGTTTGATGAATCCATGTTCAGGGCTACTGCCATTGCCGATCAGCGGCCAGACATGCCATGTTCCGCTGTAGCACATATCAGCATGCTAGCATCGTCGCCTGCCGGATTTCATCTTTAGCCAGAGTTTATTGCAATTCATGTGACCAAATGGTGGAGTTTTTGCTCTTTGCTCCACGGTGAGGGACAAGTTTTTGAATAGATTTACATTTGTGATCTTCAGTAGGATTTTAATTAGTAGGGCATGATTTATAGCTAGGTGAAGTAAGAACGAAAGCGAGTGCCATGGTTTAAAAATCATGCAAGGCCGAGTCCACCTCAATCGTCGATCATGTGAAGTCTACGGTGGTCGAGATGGATATTGTTTCATGTGGTCCATAGACCATGCAATGACTTCTCTAAATTTAGTGAGATACAACATCGGGGGTCTTATACAAAAAATTATAACTAACGGTAGAGGGGGCTCCTGAAACTTATATTCAAGCCTAAAATGGCTTGCCTAGGCAACGTGGGACTCTTGCTCCACCATGCTCCACTAGCACAACTGATGCTCCGTCCTCCACATCGAGGCCCTAGGGGACTTGCCTAGCCACTAGGGATGGTGGGTGGAGAGTGTGACCTTAACAAGGTCAATCGAACGTCAGGCTCTGATTCTTACTTACACGAGTCTCGTACCAAAAGCTATAGCTAATAGTAACGCGGGCCCCAAAGCTTATATTCAAGCCTAAAAAGGCCTTGCCTAACTGGTGTGGGACTCTTGCTCCTATGTCATTGCTATTTTTCTTTTTATATTTGACAATTTATATAGTTGATGGATGAAGGTGATATGTTAGGTACGGATTCAAGATTAATACGTGATCAAGATTGATAAGTTAAATATTAAGCTAGACTTATATCAATCGGTTACGATCCTTTATCTTTTTACAGTGGATCTGACATAACAATTTCATGATGTAAAATTAACAAGTAGTTTTTACAAAATCATTCCGTTTGTTTTGCCTTAGTTAATTGTTAGAATACGTTCTTCTCATTTTCCAGCTTGAAATTGTTTAAGAGAACGAGTTGAACAAATTTTTTTCGTAATTATTAGAATATGTATACCTTAAATTAAGGGAAATGACTTTCTCATTTGAAAATTAGAAATCATTTTTCACAATGCAACTCAACATTCACCATAACAAAGCCGTCTCAGGTGCTCGGACCTGATGCCTAGTTGATGGACCCCCTGATAGCCTGGACCTAAGACCCCAATTGCTTGGATCCGAGTCCACCTGTGGCCAAAACACGAAACTTAGATGCTCGGACTTTGGTCCTCGAGACTGTACTCGATTCTGTTTCTCAAAAGTATGTTTCGGACTCTTTTGATAATGAATATCAGACAACTGACTTCTATTTTATTTGCAAAGGACAATTAAAACATTGGGAAATCAAATCATTGTCTTAATAAAAGAGAACTTGCCTATGAAAATATCTTCTAGCGAAGTTCAGTTTTCGCAAAACGAATGGTTCCTGCTTGGTAAGGATGATGTAATCTTTTAGGTTCTTGCCGCGGTGGATTAGTCGATGATGACAATGTGGCTGGACCATCCGCTCGAAGCACAACAGAAATAAATGACCATACCTACCAACCAAACCCACTACGAAAGTGGAAATTGCACAGAACATCTGGCGTTCGCACATCTGTCATTCACCCCACAACACAAGTACGTGCTGACTTGCTGCAACACCATTGACAGTCGATTTTCTCCTTCGGTAAATTCCCAGCCACTCTCCATGAACTCATGAAATGGACATCATCCAATCATGAACTCAAAGATTGGGAATTTCTGAATATCTGTGTAGGGTCCTCATGATCGACCAATAGCTGTGAAATTCACGGCAAAACTTTGTAATTTTCCTAACGCAAGTGGATAAATACAGCATATATTTGGGTGGGGTTCGGTGACCTGCCCAACACCTTCATCTCGAAGTCAAGATCAAACACTACCACCCTCTCCCCCTTTCCAAGCTTGGGTAACCTGAGCAATATGCATGCGGCCTTTAGAATTGCAGATGAACTTGCACACATGGACTTTGTGCATGGAATGACCTGTGTGACTTTGCATGACTTTTTGGATGTGCTTGTATAATATGTTATTCTAATTTAAGGCCCCACGGAAGCAATCTCCCCCGGTCCCGGATGGATGATCCGCCTTTAATCGGATTAGAGAGGTGTACTTAGAGTGGTGTGAAAGCCGATCCATGATGCCACCCGATTGTTATACCCAAGAATACATCGTCTCATGTTCTTATGTTTGATAATTTATAAAGTTAACGGATGAAGCTGATATGCTACTGACCGACCCAAGATAAATGCATGATTAAAACCAATAAGTTATGAATGCAGATAGTCCAGCGGGAGAGCCGATCCGTGATGCCACCTAACCGTTACACCCAATAATTTGTATTGTCTTATCTTTTCAGATTTAGTAATTTACAAAGAAGCAAACAGGATTATGCGAAGTGGCCCCTAAATGTCCCTCCATCTCATCGGAAGGTAAAGCCCACACTTTCCAAATTCCAACTGATTTTCTTCAACTAACAAAGATGATTAAAGTTTCGTTAGTCTTTTTATATTGTCGTTAGCTCTCAACGACCCCGCCCTTTTCTTGAAATGCAAGATATGGCTAGTCAGAACTACAGTGGAAAGTAATCGAGACCCACAAAAATTGTGACTCCCCATCGTTACTTCAAATGATCAAATTCAAGTACGAACGCAACCTTCAATCGCATTTGGATCTATAATTGAAGGGTAGCTATCGGTCAATCATGAATTTTTCGTAACAATATGTTCTCTTGGTCCCGCAATATCCCATGAAGTCGTGAACCGACTAACGTGGCGTACGGGTGGCTCCACGCTTGTATCAGCTGATAATGTGAATATGACAATCGTGAGAATGATAGTAACAAAGCCGGGAAAAAAGTTAGGTTCACCGAAGGACAATTAGAGAGAATTACACACACGTTCTGTCTGCACCAAATGGAATGGTGTACGACTCAAATCAGAACAAAATCAGTGGGTCGATGCATTGAGATACACGCATCGATCTCGACAGCAGCTTTCCATGTCGTTTTCCCTTTTGTAAAGGAGAAGCTTTTCAACGTGTGTTTGTTGCATCGTGGGTGCGATGATCCACTTCTCTTTTGCACTCGAAGCATCCCTCACTTACATTATCTCAAGCACTTCGCAACCCTAGGGAGGGTAGTGAGAGTTAGACAATAAGTCCCAGTCAGCTATACTTGCCGTCTCCACCTTCTCAATATTTTATCATTTTCCATCTTCGTTAAAAAATTACCCGATCAATCCCAAATTTATTAGACGGATACTAATTTAGTTCTAAATTTTTCTATTCTGTCAATTTAATCCTAAACTTCTGGTTAATTTGCACGAAATTTCAATGTAGTTATTTCGGTTAATCTCAGTCCATATTTTTCAATCTGGATTTGAGTCTACTAGGTACCGTTGTTAACTTCTAGTCCCCTTTGACGAACTGCTTTTTCTTCCCTTCAGGGTCGATGTCAATCACCCTTCTCGATTTATTCGGCATTACTGGTCCTTGTCCATTTGGAGCAAATGTTAGGGATATTGAAACTTCCCAATGCAAGTATTTTGAGCGTGCTGAAGATGATAATCTTTCTTATGACCCTTTCATGACCAGATTCTTCCGTAACACTGATTAGGAAGCCACTCAAACTAAACATACTGCTTTCATGCTGTATTGGCTTTTTCAAGTACATCTTTTACCATCCACCCATCATAGTTTCTAACGATATAGCCTACTCTTTAGCTGAAGGCACACCGATTGCTTTGCGTGGCCTTGTTCTTGCCGCACTATTTAGGGGAATCGCTCATGCATTTTTGTCGATGCATGAAAATGCATCGAGCGTTTCCTCTCGGCCCATTTTGCACTCTCCAAGCTGGGATTTCTCTATGCTTCCCCTTTTTCAAATGAGGTACACAAAGTAATCAAGTACCAAAACATAGAACCCCAACCTCGCTTTCTTTACTTTGAGGGTTGTCATTTGATGGGCCCTTCTCTTTTACCGACTTCCAGAAACCTGTCTCCATTCAAACACTTTTTGAGGCTATTTTGCCCGTATTCCGCCGATGGTATCGATTTCTGTCCTCTTCGTTCCACCAATTTTCCTCCTTTCTTTCAATTCATTCTTCCAAAGAGAGCCACTAAACTTTGATTGAGTGTGCTCATCCCTGTCCCTGCCGATCTTCCTTTGAGACGAACTATATTGGCTAAATTAAACTATCGATAACATCTTTTCTCTTATCTATCCATGATTTTGATGAACCGTCATTTGAAAAGGTAAATCAAGATATATAAGATCATCATCGGTCTCAATTTTAGAGGATCTCTATTTACCTCTATGAATTGGTCCCTCCAAACATGTATGGCATCATGTTAAAAATGCGTAAAACTTATTGTTAGATATAATATATAATTTAGGTTTACTGTTTACTACTGTTCATTCTTTCCCTATATAAAGGGACTTGGCCTTGTAGTTCTAAAGCATTCAAACAAGTAATATACACAAAATTCTCTCATCTCAACTTCGTATCAGAACAAATGGTATTGTGAACCGCTATAAAGCTCGCCTCGTTGTGAAAGCCTTCACTTAGGAATATGGCATTGACTATGAAAAGACTTTTGCCCCTATTGCACGTCTTACTTCTGTTCGTTGTCTTCTTGTTGTCGCCGCTGTTAAGCGTTGGCCTACATTTCAGATAGATATCAATTATGCATTCCTAAATGGCGATCTTCCTAAATGGCGATCTCATCGAGGAAGTTTATATGGTACCTCCTCCGGGCTACACTCATTCTTCCCACCAAGTGTGTCGATTATGTTGTGCATCATATGGATTGAAACAATCTCCTCGTGCATAGTATTCCAAGTTTAGCTCCACCATGGCATCTCTTGGCTTTAAATCTAGTCCCCACGACTACGCTCTTTTTGTTCGACATACTTCTCGTGGGTCTATTTTGCTGCTCCTATATGTCGACGATATGGTTATTACTAGAGATGATCGTCTCAAAATTTCAAAACTCAAGCATTATCTTGGTCAAAAGTTCGATATGAAGGATCTTGGACAACTTAGTTATTTTTGAGGTTTGGAGGTTACCTCAGACACATATGGATATTATCTTTCGCAAGCCAAATATGCCACTAATCTTCTTTCTCAAGCAGGACTCACGGATACCAAGGTCTTCTCTTGAGATCAATGCCAAATTTGATGCTGGTAATGGGACTCCCCTCCAAAACCCTACCCTCTATCAACAACTAGTTGGCAGTCTTATATATCTCATTGTTACTTGCCCTGACATCGCTCATGCTGTTCATATAGTCAGCCAGTACATGACAGCGCCTCGTACAACTCACTTTGCTACAGTTCTTCATATTCTTCGCTATGTCAAGGGTACGTTATTTCATGGCCTTCACTTTTCTGCTCATTCGACATTATTGGAGTTGGCTGCCTATTTAGATGCTGATTGGGGTGGCGACCCTCAAGATCGTCGCTCCACTACGGGTTACTGTTTTTTCTTGGGCACTTCACTTATCTCCTGGTGTAGCAAAAAACAATCCGCTATTGCTCGTTCTAGTATAGAAGCTGAATATCGAGTTCTTGCTGATACCACATCGGAATTATTATGGTTGTGATGGCTACTAGAAGATATATGAGTCCGTCATCATAGCGGGACAATCCTTCATTGCGACAATCGCAATACTATCCAAATTGCACATAATGATGTTTTCCACGAATGCACCAAACACATTTAGATAGATTGTCACTTCATCCGCTCTCATGTTCTTCGTGGCACTCTACGATCTGTCTTTACTTCATCAATTGATCAGATTGCCGATATTTTCACAAAGACACATTCACCTGGGTGCTTCCTAGATCTTCTCTCCAAACTCCAGTTGACTTGTTTCAATTCATCTTGAGTTTGCAGGGGATGTTAGATATAATATATAATTTAGGTTTACTGTTCATTACTGCTCATTCTTTCCCTATATAAAGGGACTAGGCCTTGTAGTTCTAAAGCATTCAGATAAGTAATATACACGAAATTCTCTCATCTCAACTCTTATAATTTATCAAGAAAGACAAACCATAAAAGTGTATTTAAGGACTCTGAAATTTTGAAACTTTTCAGTACATGAAGTCTTGCTCTACGGTTCCGTCGACGAGGTCGGCGATGGTGGCCTTGTCCTTGTCGAAGAAGAGGTCCCGGAGGTTGTAAGGCCCCACGACCGACACCGGCCCATCCCACAGCGCCTTGGCGAACTGCTCGTGGATCTTCTCGGTCGGGTGGAACGAGTCCCACCACACGTGATCCTCTGGGTTCTCGCACAGCTTGTACTCGGCCTCTTGTTTGTTCCCGCACGTGAAGACACCGCCGTATGGTCCGGACCCGCAGCATGCATTCACACCATCCTTGAATCCTGAAAAAACCAGATATGGCAGATGGTACTTAGGCTAAATAACAAGACAGGTTTGAGTAATTGATTTCAGGGACAAAGATTACTATGTATGTGTACCGTAATTCGAGGGGTTGCTTATCCGATCGGCAAGCCACTCGTAGAAGTTGGAGTTGGCGTACTTGAAACCTTTGAAAATGTGCTGGAGGCTCAGGAGGATGCCGTTTACAGCAGTGTTGTGTCCTTGAGCAAGAGCCGAAGCATCCTCGAAGCAGCCACCATCGCCGGCGTTACTGTTAGGGTTCGCCGCTCTAAGCGCCGGCAAGCAACCCAGTGGACCCAAGCTCAGGAACCCAAACTTCCTCGCTCCCCTTTGGTATAGCTCCTGGACAGTAGCAAAACCCAAAATTTAGGGGTCAAAAATTAGCAACTGGACATCTAGATAAGCTCAATTGAGTCGCCGTATCGAGGTTGTCCAGATGGCGCGATGACATCAAGTGCGCGACCGATCATTCGAAGCCTTTTAAGGTGTCGGGAGAGCGATGAGGAAGCTCACCTGGATCACATTTGTCAAGTTGCCGACGACCATGCCGATGAACAAATCGGATGGGTGAAGCTGCCTCATCGCAGGGCTCCCCAAGTAGCCACCCATGTAGTCGTTGCTTCCGATGCTTATGAAATAAACCGCTTCCGACACGACTTCTTGCGCTCTCGCCTCTCCTAATGTCTCAAACAGTTTCTCTCTCACTTGATCAAAATTCTTCAGTTGCGTTGGAAGATCAATCGCCTAATAATCACACAAAAGAGCAATCGCCCATAAATTTCAGACATATCATTGTTATAGAGAAATCTGTATAAACGGATATATTTACTAAGAAATTTAACTCTTACGTGATGCGATTAACAACTTGAACGTATTTTTATTTTTGTGGGTAAAACAAATTCATTAGTTCGTGAAACGTGCGATGCAGCCCTATTTCTCTGAATATAGTAGCTAGAGAAGTCATTTCCTAGGCTTCATGTTTAGTGAATTGTGAAATCCGTATGGCTCAGATCAATGCACGCTTTGTACACACTATTATTTGTGGGAAAGAAATTAACAATATCATACTTTAGTGTAATGCTGGACTTACTAAAGGCTTACTGAATTTGGTTTATTAACAACGCTTTTTGGTGTGGCCATGACATGTCCCTAAATGAACGTGGATTCAGCAAATAAAAGCAAAAAAAACAAAAAAAATCAAAACCAGAAAATGAAAATCATAAGAAAGAATTTGACCCAAAAAAAAAGATAATCACAGGAAAAAAAAAAAACTTCTGCAGCGTTCTATCTCGAGCTGACTTTCGGATCTTAAATAAATAAAAATAATTTTTTTTCCTAATTAGCGGGAATGAAAAGTCTGTTTCTCACCACTTACCTTACCAAAAAAAAAAAATGTTTGTTTCTCAATTCCTAATTGCAACAAAACCACCCAAATAATCACGTGCAAAAGACAACAACCGAACATTTAAAAGTCAAAATTCCAAGAAATGGTCGGGTTTTCATTATATATCAAAATAAAGTAAAAAAATTTGTTTCTCTCTCTCTCTGCTTTTTTTTTTTTAATATTTGTTTGGTTTTTATCTCCCTTTCTGATCAGTCAACCTTATAAAATGACATGGCAACTCATTTTGGCCGCGTTTGACTCGGCATTTGAGGATAGCCTTTGTCTAAATGCAAATAAATTTAGATTAAATGGTTTCTTTGAAATGCAAATAGTGCTTAGTGGAGTATAACTGAAAAGTGTATCGGAAATCAATTTTGATTTAAGTGCCGTTTGGGAAAAAAAATTCACTTATAAAAGACTTTAGTTATTTTTTGAGATTAATAAAAAATTGAAACTCCGACCGCGCTTAGTTGACGACTTGATGCCAATGATCCAAATCTAGGACCAGCATCTCCCACTTGAGGTCGCCCACAACCTTAGGTGACCCTAAGCGAGAGTAGTCGATACCAAATTTGGCTCGTCTAGAGTCAAATCTGGCTCATTGGCGACGTCGTGCGTTGAAGGTAAAAGTTGAATTTTGAAAGTTTAACAAAGGCAAAATTGGATGGGAAAAAAATTTCATCAATCCCTAAAGTAACATTTCAAAAACACTCAAAATCCAATACTGGTTAGGACTAATATTGGGCTAAGAGACTTTAGAGGACTTTGGAAATGCTAGCATTTGCCTAATGGGCTCTTAAAAATAGCAGCCAAATACTTTAGCATTTGTCCAAGGCGATCTTTAGAGCCTTAAATGCCATTGCTAAAGTCAAACCAAACGCATCCTTAATAGATCAGAGTTACTAAATCTTTTAAGTAAATGTAGTATTTACTCTATAGTTTACGCCGTTCGCAAGGACATTATCGTGCACATGATCTTTTTTGTTAATTTGAGAAGGAAAATTTATTTTTCTAGCTGTGTATGCATTAGAAAGACCGACCCCAGCTCGTGACTATTATGCCTTCGTTATTGAGAGAAACTACGGTCAAGCCATTGTGGCTTGTGTCCTGTAGCACCAACAACCAACCCACGTCACTCTCACTCCTCCCGGTGACCAATCGGTAAATTCCACCTGGCTATTTCCAATGAGGCCTGGGACCCATAATTGAGTTGACTTGACCACCCAAGATAATTTTATCAGTCGATGACCGAAATACATGACACCATTATGTACAAAGAAAGAGGGGCTGACCTGTCCTTGGTTGGTCTCCTGAAGAACTCCGCCTCCGCCGGAAGCGAAGTTGACGCCGCGGCTGTAATCCGCCGAGGGCTGCATGAACGGAGGGATCGCCGGCAGATTCGCGTACTCCGCTGCGAAGTCATCCCGAACCCAAACCGAAGAGTTTTTTGTCTCAGGAAAAGAAGGAATGAAAAGAGGACAAGCTACATGCATGGTGAAAGCTTCGAACATAGGTACCTATGAAGTCCACGATCACGCGGCCATTGGAGAACCGCCCGGTCGGCCTGCCGGAGGAGCCGTCCTGGCCGTAGGGCTCGTAGTCGGCGCGGTTCTCGGGGATGGTTTTGATGTAGTTGTTGTTGCCGGGGTCGACAGTGGAGTCTCCGAAGACGAAGAAGGCGGCGGCGTCCGCTGCCTCCGGCCTCCGGCTGGCCGGGCTTGTAGTCGCCTCCAATTCATGGGAGGCGGCAAGGACTAAAAGCGACAGAAGAAGAAGAGAGATTGGATGCGCCTCGAGATGAATTGAACTTGCCATTACGCACCAGAAAGTCAGAAGCTGAAGTTGGTGGTGGGAGTTTGGTTCTCCTTTTATTACGCCGGGTGGGGGGGGGAAGCTCGGAGCAGGTGTTGAATTCAACGCCACGTGATGCTTTTTTAATTGTTTTATCCATGTTTGGTTATTTATTCATTTATTTATGTAGACTCAATTTGGTTTTTATTACAGAATTCCTCGTGATAATCATCAACCTAGCGACCTCCGTCCTTATTGGGCATCGTGCAGCCGTCTCGGTTTGGCCCCATTGCGTCCTTCGATTTCATTTGTATGTGACCGAGTCAGTCCAACCCCACACCGGAACATTCTAAGGGGAAAAGGAACTAGTCCACGTAATAATTGTTCACCATGGTAGTCGTATGTGATAGTACTTGGGGATGGGTTTGACGACCCGTTCCGATCTACTAGACAAATGTGGGAGTTGTTGGAGAAAGGATCTTTTCTATAGAAGCCGAGCCGAACCCCGTCTGTAAATTAGCATTCGAACTCTTCGTGGACGAACTTCAAAAGAAGAGAGTTGGGCCCCGATCTCGGACTCAGCTCGGTCCATCCATGAACTCGGAAATGCATTGATGACATTTAGGAACTATGAAGTGCAATAAAGATAAGAAGACTTGAAATCATGACTCTTTGGTCTCATGGTTCATCTTCCAAAATTTGTGCTCCAGCATTGACCAGGTAATAATCACCTTAGGAAATCATCAACCATCATAGGAAATTACTCAGAACAACCTCCTATCAAGTACGAGCGCCCTTGGACAAAAATGCGCTACATGACATTGTATTTAAGTCGAGAACCACAACTATGTTCAAAAGTTAAATAATTAGACCGAATGAGAAAACTTGCAAAAATTCAGGGATTAATAATTACCAAAAACACGTAGACTATAGAGATTCGACGTGCTGTCAGGCCGGCAATCCACGAGAACTCTCCTTCGTGCCGCCGGCGGGACTTTGGGTGCTGAGAATCCGGTCCGAACCGTTCTCCATCCGACCCGAACTCTTGACCCAGCGTCGGCAAATGGGCCAACACGGCCCGAGCCCACTAGTTATCTGTACCGCTGGCCCAAAAAGTAGCCCCACGGTGTGGGCCCAAACCAAAATCAAATACTTGAAGTGGCCAAAACAGGGCCAAATCATACCGGCCCATCAGGCCCACGGATCTGGCCCGGCACCGCATGGGCCGACTGCATTGCTGGCCCGGCACGGCCCGATGCAGTAAATGGGCCGAGGCATGCCAGGCCAGGCCCGGCCCGTTTACCAACACTCGCCGTGGGGGGGGGGGGGCAGTAAAGTAAATCACCACCGTCCTTCCCCGGTGGTGGTGATCTTCATCCTCTTCTTCTTCTTCTTCTTCCTCCCCTCGTCGCGTCCTTTGCCCTAGCGAACCAGAGAGCGCTCTGCAAACTCCTCCTTCCGCACAGCCGTTGGAGCCATGTCTTCCTCGAAGAAGCACTACAAGGAGAAGATGGGGCGTCGAAAGTGAGTCCGACCTCCTCCGCCCTCTCACCCCATCCTTCTTCCACGTACTAGATTTTCCGTTCTGCTTTTTCCTGGGGGGAAAAACTTTGCCCTCGGAAAATGGAAAGTTAACGGCGCTGCTCATCGTGTCTGCGAAATGCAGGGAGGAGAAGCCGGAGGAGCCGGAGCTGCCGAAGTACAGGGACCGCGCGAAGGAGCGCAGGGAGGACCAGAATCCGGATTACGAGCCCACCGAACTGGGCTCGTTCCACGCCGTCGCTCCTCCGGGCAACGTCGATCTCAGGTTAATGAGCTCGCTTCTTCGCGTCTCGGAATTCGACGATCGCTTCGCGTTTGGTTGCTGAGGGATGATGGGAATTTTTCAGGTCGGCCGATGCGCACAAGCTGTCTATCGAGAAGAGCAAGTATCTCGGAGGCGATGTCGAGCACACGCACTTGGTCAAGGGTTTGGATTACGCCTTGCTTAATAAGGTCAGGAGCGAGATGGTCAAGAAACCCGAGGCTGGAGATGATGCTGATGCCAAGTCCAGGTAATTTTTGTATTGATTTGCGGTGTACAATCTGGAACTCCGTACGTTCGTCTGCTTGAATTGCTGAATATGAACGCTGGTGTGTTCATTGTTTGTGGGGCTAACTATGAAAATGCCCAAAAAAATTAGTTTTTTTCAGGTTGGGTGTCTACCATTGAACCATGTGAAGAAACGTTTCATGCCCAGCTTAATCCTCGACTTCAGCATTTTGTGATTTTACGAGTAGTTTGTACTGACCCAAGTTTGCGAATTCGTGGCAGAGAAACTAAAGAAGACCAGCAACTCTCATTCCGAACTGCAACTGCAAAGGTGCATTTTCATTGAAGCGTCTGCGTGTCAATTGGAACTTATTGCCAGATTAAAATACTACATCTTCATGTGCTTGGTGCTTAAGGTCTGCATCTTTTAATTTGAATCCATGCCTTTGCCTTTTCAGTCAATCTATCAATGGATTGTGAAGCCTCAAACCGTTATCAAGACAAACGAGATGTTTCTACCTGGTCGAATGGCATTCATATATAACATGGTAAGTTGTCCCTCTTTGATTTGACAATCTCGGAGAGTCAGTTCTCGTTCTTAGATAACATTCTTGGAAATTCTAGTCTTGTTGAAGAGAAGCGTATCGGTTGCCATCTAAATAAGACACTACGGTTACGGTTCACATTGCGGAGTATTTCCAGTATAAGTCTCAATGAAATACTATCTACTGTCTCTGGTCTCTATCTCGGAGGCTGATTGGGCTTATTTAATCTGCAAATGTGCTTGTTCTTCTGTACTTTTATTAGTCTTTGGGTTGCCTTGCCCTCTCCCTATTGGATTGCTAAGCTTTTGTAATTGGGACTTGGGAGATTGATGTGTTTTGAGAAATGTCAACTATGGTCTAATTATGGAAAATATCACATATGCAAGACGTCATTTTCCATGGTCCGTTGATACTTCAGCTGGATTAGTTATAGACATCAAGGATGAAGCAGGTAATACTACAATAGGTTGGCAGCAACAGGGTGGAGTTTTTGGATTGCACCTCTGTATAGATTGACCTAGAAAACCATAAATTGGATAGGTGCTGACTTTTAAATGTTGTCTTATTTTTCTCCAAGTATTTGAAGATCTTGTTGAGCATATTTTGTTGGATCTTTTGTGTAGGAAGGTGGATACTCAAATGATATTCCGACGACCTTGCATAGAAGTAAAGCTGACTGTCCAGTGCCTGAGGTTTTTTCTTCCCCTTTTGAATCCCTTGGTTAGATTTTTCACTTATCTGATGTGCAGCCATCTGATTGTCACCTTCATGCGTATTAGGAAATGGTGACTGTCAGTGTCGATGGTTCTGTACTGGATCGTATTGCAAAAATTATGTCGTATCTTCGCCTTGGGTCTTCTGGGAAGGTGCTTAAGAAGAAAAAGAAGGAAAAAGATGCAAGAGGTAATTATAATCTGCGCGTTAGAATAGCTTGTCGTTACAAAAGTGGCATAGATGGTTCTTTAATAATTGCGGGCTGTCTGTCAGAGAAAAAATTGTTTATTGTGGTTTCCAAGATCTGGAATAGATAAATAGCCACTAAATTGTTGGGATGAATGCAATTGCTTTTTGTCCTGTTACAGACGTCCACACTGCCCTCTCCTTTGTTCATGTGAGTTTGACCACTTTTAAATTAGAGTTGTTTAATCTTTTCATATGTACCATGCATATGCATGCATAAAATTGTAATTGCTTTAAAAATGAGTTAGTTGGGGAATTAAGTGCAGCAATCTGCAGGCCATTTGCACATATGTTCTTATTTGAGTTCATGATTTCAGTTCGAGATATTTTTTGTCATTTTTAATCTCTGGGATGGAGAATCAAGTGCTCTTTCTTTTCCCTTTTCCTCTCAATAACAAATAAATTGGATGTTTCGATGCTGAAAGTTTAGAAGATCAAGTAGGATGGCATTAACTAAAAAAAGGACGTGCTGTGGTGAATTAGTTGGATTGGAAGAGTTCTGGGAACATGGATGCTAAACTATCACACTCATACTGGAGAGATTTTGCCTCCTGGGACCTTTCTTCCCTTGTCCATAGTAGTGATAACATGTTAGGGAGGCTTCTGTTCTCCTGTATTTTGCTGTGCCATCATTATGAATTTGATTATTTTGTTGTACTTATCTTTTGGCTTCTTTTGTTCAGTAGGAAAGATTTCAACTCTTAGTAATGGGTTTGAGGAGCACAAAACCAGGTCAGATAATGAAGCATTAAAGAACCAGACTGAAAAGGAGAGTTTGCCACTGCCTCCACCCCCTCCAAGGAAAATTTATGTGGAGTCCATGGAGAAACAAGGACCAGCAGTTGCTAGAGAAGAAGACGATGACATATTTGTTGGGGATGGAGTTGATTATGCCGTTCCTGGTAAGGACCCAAATCAGAGCCCTCTTTCAGAGGATATGGAAGAATCTCCTCGGAATAAGGAAAAGGTTTCTTACTTCAGCGAGCCTGTGTACGGTCCAATCCCACCTTCATTGCCTCCTCAAGAATGGCAAGAAATTGTAAGCGTTAATTTGCTGCTCTCACATGAGGAGTATTAGTGTTAATTTGTTTATTTCTCCTTTGGTTAATCATTCTGTATTCTTTGGCCATGTGGTTTCAGAATGGTTACAATGCAACACAAGGACAAGCATTAGCTGCTGGTTACCAGGGAGAGTGGCAAGATTATCAGTATGCTGAGCAATTGGCATACCAGGAACAGTACTTCCAGCCAAACATGCCCCCATTCGATATTCAAGCCAGTTTAAATGCACATCAAGATCCACGGTTCATGACACAAGAGGAGAAGGATAGAGGTCTAGGATCCGTCTTCAAGCGAGACGATCAGAGGCTTCAACAATTGAGGGAGAAAGATTCACGAGAAAAAGATCCGAATTTCATTTCTGAGAGTTATTCTGAATGCTATCCCGGATATCAGGAGTACAATCGGGAGATTGTAGACAGCGATGACGAAGATGATTTGTCAAAAATGGATATGGGTGGACGAGTAAGTTCTTTTTTTCGCCAAAGAACATTGAATGACTTTATTGCATTGGAAAATTCTTGGACCCTCTCCCTTCCAGAGGGTTGTCTTTCACAAAAGGGCAAAAGAGTTCGAGGGTTTCCTCTCAATTCTATCCGGAGTTATTGCAAATTCAGCCTTGTCTTACCCTATCCCTTTCAAATCAAAGTATTAAAGATGTCCCTGTGTGGGAAGCTCGTGTAGTTACTGATTATCATTTTGATCTGCTCTAAACAGGCAAAGGGGCGACTTCACCGCTGGGACTTTGAGACGGAAGATGAATGGGCAAAATACAATGAGCAGAAGGAAGCAATGCCCAAAGCCGCATTTCAGTTCGGGGTCAAGATGCAAGACGGTAGGAAGACCCGAAAGCAAAATAAGGACCAGAAGCTCACCAACGAGCTGCACAAGATTAACAAGATACTCGCCAGAAAGAAGATGGAGAAGGGTGAGTCAAATGACGATGGCGGGCATTACGACGACGAACCAAAATCTGGCAAGAAGCTTCGAATATGACCGGGGAAGGTGAACAGTAGTGTACAATAGGCGTAATGACAATTCATTTGTTGCATGTAAGCCTTATGGCGCAGTTTCGTAAAATGGAATCAAAGTTCTGTTGATTCCCTCTCCGGTTGGGAGTTAAGAAATGACTCGCGTGTTTGTTTTGCCATTCTGGTGCGCATCGAATACAATACTCAGCGTATAAAAAGATGGAAGATTGTCATGCTTCGAAGACAAGCTGGATTAGGCTTAAAGAAAAAAGAAAAAAAAAAGACAAGTTGGATTAGAAGCATCTTGTGCATATATTATGTTTTGTCTAAGGCAGTCATAAAATCATGCCACGAACGAATCACCTGGGGAGGAGGCTAGAATAATCAAATGAATAGATTCAATCCACCGATCAAACAACAAAGAAAAACTTTGATCTTCCGATTATTAAAGCCCTTTTTTTCAGTATAATGTTGCTACTGCACCTTGAATTTTCCTCTCTATATTCTCATCGTGGACTTGATAGCAAAGCTACGTTGAACAATATCGACACTGCCATTACAAGATTTTGGGCATCTATGATTGATGAAGTAATTTTTTTTTCGTTGTTTTTACGTCCGAGTTCGTCTCATTTTTCAACCGGTTTTCATTATCAACATTTCCTCACGTTGATTTAATGGAATTGTTAATCATCTGAACCGTACTAAAATCCCGACCGATCCAACCCATCACCGGCGTTGGTACCTGACCCCGCGACAGTTTCGCCAATTTTTTTTTTAAAATTATCCTGTGGTCGTAATTTTGCATTTTTCAGAGTCCTGAGGAATTATAACTAAATTATCGCTGGGTCCATTGGCAGGACAGGAGCTTACATTAAACCGGTGATGCTTAAGATTAGGTACTTGTAGCACTGTGTTGTTTAGTCCAATCAATGTAATTGGGTACTTCTGGATTCAGACCATTCACAGCTAATTAGCTGACATGAATTTTCCTCTGAACGGTATTCATACGAGCAATGTTTCAGAACGTAGAATAGAAACCGTCGCCATATGGACCGATTGAGTCCGACCAAAAAAAAAAAAAAAGTTCCTGTGATTTCTCTGTGGCTCGATCGGTTCTGTCTACCACATCAATACTTCTCATCGTTTGGTCGGCATCGAGCAAAACTATGGAAACGTGGAATAGTGAGCCAAGACTTCATTGACAGATATAATCAATTTGAGAAAGTACAAAAAAGGAGAAAAGCTACATAAATAATCTAATTCAGGCAAGAATATGGGGCTTACATTCTACATTTCACATTGAAAGTTCCTAATCACTAGATCATAGAGAATGGGTTGAAAGATTTGGGGAGCGAGCTTCCTGTCGCATTAAACTGTTGATGACAACAATGACAATATTATGGTACATATTGCATTTGCTCAATTAGGAGTCCTCTTCAGCACTGAGACTGCGAAACTCGAGACGCCATCAGTATCCGTTCACAGTTTTCTGAGACTTCTTTTTGAAATTTGATATGCTGCAATGCGGACAGATATACTCCAATCCATCTGTTTTTGCATAGTCCTGCCATTCATGACCATTAAGAGAATATGCATTAGTGAATTTGACATCTCTCTCTCTCTCGCTCTCTCTCTCTCTCATGGACGCGTCATTGTGCTATAGCACATCCAAAGGGCGAGGATCAGCACATAATGGAAATAATGCAGAGCAACTGCTCCTAAGATTATTAAAACTTCAGTGCACCCCCCAACTAGATCCTCCAGTAGATGGTAGCTTAGAAACTTAGTCAATAGACTTAACCTAAGATATGTGCACATTCTTGGTTTCCACTATGTAGATGCTAATTCACTGAAGGATTGGTGGGTTCATCTCGAGTATCCAGAGAAACAAGAAAGGAGATAGTTAATACTGTTATAACCAATTTATGCAAAACATTTTGTTTTTTTTCCCAGGACGGGGCACCTGCCAACTAATGTTTTCATGCTCTAACGAGTACAAAGTTTTTCCTACTCTTAGCTCTTCATATAAGGAGGCGGGCTATTCCTACTCTTAGCTCTTCATATAAGGAGGCGGGCTAGGCAATTATAAGATCCAAAAAAGAATTGCTTAAATTTCATGTAAGTCCAGAAGTAGATGAAGAATTCGAACCTTGAAGGCACCAAGCCCTTGCCGCCTATCACAGCCAAAGTGAGCCCATTCCCCACATATACCACAGTTAACCCAATCACCAGGTGCACTACTGTTATATTGCAATACAAAGGATTGTTAGCAAAGCATAAAATCACCCGCATTCTTGCATGCAGAGAGAGAGAGAGAGAGACCTATGACACAAGAGGCAGCATTCTCCGTCTACATCATCATGTGCCAATTCATATTCCAAGAGATAAGTTTCATAATGCCTCTTAAGCGTATTCCCTACACCCTGCAAGAACGCAGTAAGGCAAGTAAGCTCTCCATAATCAAGAGCACTCGTAGAGTCAGCACAAGCAAGTAGAATGTCATCATTGCACAGTGATTTATTCACATCAAAAAGGAACATACTGTCATTCTATTGGTTAGCGTGTAATTGCGCATCTTAGAGAAAACTTGTCCTTTCCAATTGATGCCATTCCCAACGTGAAAGCCACCCCTTGAAACCACCTGTTATGCATTTAGACAAGCAACATTTACAAAATGGGGATAAAAAGGTAGAAATAACTTCGAGATATATGAAACTACTTACCTCTCTATACAGGTTAAAAAGGTCGAGACGTTTCGCATTAAGAACAGCATCAGGAAATTCAGCAAATCCACCTTGAGGCACAAGACGGGTATGTCCACGTAGAATGAGAAACTGCATCACGTCCCTGAGAAATTCCTCCTGCAAGCAAGAGAAGTATGGTCAGGAAACTAACAAAAAAAAAAAGGATTGGTAGAAACTTAAAACAAAAAAGTGACTGATCTAAGCCATAAAAGTGCATAATTAAGGCTCTTGCAATGGTAAGCAGCAGCAGCAACAACGACGAACCTCTGAACAGACTTGGATAGGCGCTCTGCCACAACCATGTTTCTTTAAAGGTAGGGGATTTAAAGACATGATCTGCTGAGCTTGGATAGAGCTCGAAAATGACTTCCTAGGAGCAGGTGGAGGAGTGTGCTTTATTGGAGCCACTGGAAGACTGGCCTTTACTTGATCTCCATTGTATCTTTCCAATTCATGAAACCCAGAAAAGGGAAGCATTTTATGACGCCGAGTATGAGGGATCGGCCTCATTGCAGCAACATGCAGTTTATTCCTGATAGAACCACCATTCTCGCTCTCTGAACCAGCTGGCTTTGGCGGTTTTGTTACTTGGCATGGTCCAGACCTCCTCCGACTAGGGGCTGGAGGTGTCATCCAGCTAGGAGGTGTGGATAGAACAAAGTTGTCCCGATGCAACTCTTTACCCTGCCGGGCCCACAGGAACAGGAGGCGTTCTGCATCATCTCTTTCAAAAGAAGCTACGGAAACCCCTTGAATGCTGGCGATTCCCAGCATAACTAAACTGCGATATGTCACATCTGGAGCGAGCTGCCTCAAAACCTGGAGATGCATTTCGCACAACAGTGATAAGCACAGCAAAAAAGATGCATTAAAGACAACTCCACACATTCAAAGGGTGATTTGCTGCAATTTGTCTTTACAGGCAGTCGGTGGTTAAGATAGTGATTCTGCCCCTCACTTCCTATAAAATGCGAATATATAGTGGAGAAGCAAGCACAAAACTAAATATAATGAGGAGACAATAGTTACAGTCTATAACAAATTCAACCGAACAATTTACCTAACCAAATTATCTGGGATGTTAATTACCATGCCTTTCCACATGAGTCAACGAGTTGCACCAGAATTTTGCAAACAGAAGAGCTAAAAAGAGAGGAACCTGTGAAGCCCATGTAGGAACTTTCATGCAAACTTCAAAAACACTAGCTCCACAAGCTATTGAAGCAGATTTACGAGGCTCAGGTGAAGCCAATTTGCCCTCTTCGCAGCTGGGTAAGGCATGGACTAGCTGACTGTTCTCAATAATTTCATTCTTAATATGATTCTCTAGCAACTGAAGACATGAAAAATTTGGAATCATAAAAATAATGTAATCGACATAAACAACTTAAGAAAAATGAATCAATTCTTAGAATATAACTGTGCTTGCCTGATCATTAAAACAAGTCTGTGCACTACCAGATACTAAAAGAGAAATGTGAGCAGAAGTAGAGGTAGAAAAATCACATCTCATGGTCACTACACCACGAGAAAATGTTCCTGCCTGAAGAGGAGGTGGAGGCGCACTGCAATATGATAACCAGCAAGGTTACAATTATTTTCTGCTAGTATAACAATTTGGTAAAAACATGGCATGGTATAAGACACTGTATGAAATCAAATAAATAGTCCACCAGCGGCCAAGGTCACCAGCACAATAATTCCGCAATGTTAGTTTGTAATAGCAATTAAAACTATAGTTGCATCTAAGATTGTAGATGGTTAGAAATATCGCAATACCTTGAGCGGTTATGAAGTCTACTCCTTCGTATCTGATTAATAAGAAGGATAGAAATCAGTCATAGGCACTATATACCACCATGACTATGTTTATATATTTTCTCAAGGAAAATTCAAAGACAATAGAACAATCAACACAAAAGTATGATGCGCAGGGGCAAAGGGCCAAGGGGCACATTCCGTTCAAAGCGTCTGCTTATAAGAGAACAACGATCGTAAGTTTTCGTGTATACATACTTCTATTCTCAAAAGTGTATTAAGGCCATCCTCCAGAGATTCCAATATGCTACCATCCTGCAAAAACATCAGCAAATTTATTTCACCAGCAACAAGGTTTCAAACATGCAGCGAGCAAAATCAAAACCTACCAACGCGCATGGCATCCCACAAACTAGAAACCGCATGGTCACATCATCATCATATATCTTTATTTCAGGAACACTCTCGGGTGATTCTTCTTCTCCTTGCGTAGGAGCCTCAGGCAGAACAATGTCAATCTTGGGAGGGTCCCCAAGAATATGTGGTCTCTGCTTATAGCTAAGTTTTTCGCTATTGGCGGGCAAAATATCATTGTTATTTTCACAGTAGAGCCTGAATGATGCATCTGCAAGTTGGAATGCATCCCATGCATGACTACATGAACTGCAAAATATAGAGACGCAATTAATCTCCAACACAAAAGTACACCATATGCTATCATACAAACTAATATAATAAAAGGCATCCCAAAGTTCAAGGAATGCAGCGTCTGTGGAGGAGCCAAGATACACAAGCTTCTCTCTTCTGCATCTTATATAGACAGTTTTGATCTGCCCCTACCATCTCGGTAAGGATGGAGCAAGCTTATCATTATACCCAGAATCACACACTCAAAAAGAATAATAATACTAAAATAAAGTTGGAATAAAATCAAACTGTTTCACTCCCCAAAATTTAACAATGTACCTTTGCACAACCGAAAACAATGCTCCACGAAAATGAGAAGCCGCATAGCATGAAAATGTGCTTCTCCAGTATATGACATAAGGTACACCCTGCATATGAAAGCAACTTCTTTCACCCAATTGATACATAGATGCACTGCTAAATGCAATTTTTTTTAACTCTTAATTCCAGTTGAATATCCATGCTCGACAAACAGCCCATCCAAAACATAACACCATTTTCTCTTCTATAACAGATAGCAATATTTACTTTCCAATAAACAGTAAAATATAAAACTTGGGGGACCGTTATCAAACCTTAGAGTGAAGTGCCTCTGCTAAATTTTCTCCACTAGGAATCTCTAGATAAACCTGGACAAAAATGGAAAATGGTAAGTATTCAGCGCAACAACATGACAAAGTGAAAGAAAAAGATTAAGTGGTTCCAAAAGCATGGTTTCAATCACGGCAGCTAATTTTCTACAATCCATTTCCCATGGACAAATCACTGGTGACACATGATAATACTGTCAAGTGTCAACCATTGCATTCACAAAGTACTTTGAAGTTATATCAATAATAAAGAACTCATGTTTAATCTTGAAATTTTCACCGACACAAGTATTTCATGGTAAGGTTGTTTCATCAGTAATAAGAAGCAGTCCGGATTTTTAACTTGTAGAGAAAACGTAGGTATCTATCACCTCAATGTAACTAGATGAGAAAGCTTCTAGCTGGAGCATCTAGCCGATCCTAGCTCCATACGACAGAATAGGCAAGATGATAGTTTAATGTCCTTGTGAAGTACTGTGAATTCGATTCATGTTTCAACTCATGCACCTCTGTTTTAACTTCTAGAGTCAGAAAATTAAAAGCCAAATGCAGATTAGAGCCTTCCCCATGTCAAAAAAGGAGAAAAACGGGGAGATGACAAATGCATGATGCTGCAAAGTAAAATCTTTAATAAGAGGCCCAAGCACATGCACCATTACCCATCTTTCCAGCACCCTGTTATTGCAGTGCTATGCATCATATCTGAACACACACGAAACAAACTAAAGAACAATGAGGCTCTGAGGCAGTGCCAAGCACAGAATGCTCAATGACTCACCACAGAAGGCAAAGTAGACCCGAATAATGCACACAGGTCATCTGGAGTGGATAGGTAGGTATTCCTCCAAACCAGAGATCCCAATTCTTCACCATCTTCATGCTGCTCCCCTCGCAAGTACAGAAAACTGGGCTCCAACGACTCCAAAGCTCGCTGGAACTCATCGGTACTTGGATTATTCAAACTATTTACCTGCACTCAGCAGTACAATAATGTACTCAAATAACATAAACCTCTATGCCCAACATTAGAACCCACGAACTTCTATAGTCAATGCAGCTCAGCAACAAAATCAAACACACCAAAGTAGTAATTAAAATACCTCAAGACGCCCAGAAGAAGTGAGCTCTGGAAAAGGGTACGTGGATTGATCCTCAGGAATCACATGCTTATGTTTATTATCAGAAACTTCCCCGCAGAAAACGGCAAGAAGAGAGCAGCGATTCCTTTGAGGACCTTTCACATGTAACATCATATATTCATACCAAACGCCCCCTCAAAACTTCTCAGAGCAAATCAGAATATCTTCAAGCTCGCAAATGAAGCAGCTCCACCTCGCCTTCAAGACTGGGCACCATTGCCCCCTCCGAAATGCCCAAATCAACTGCTCCAGAATCCCTAAAATCGCCCGTTCTCACATCGATTCCAGATTGAAACAACAAATTGCCCCAAATCTGCGATTCGGGTACACAACTTCGAAAAATTACACCGACCCAGAAGAGCAGAAGCCAGGAATCGAGCAAATACGATCGCCGGTACAGCAGAAAACCCCCAGAACAGGGCAAAAAAGAACACAGAAATCTTGAAAAAAAAAACCCAGAGCAGAACAGGGACTGTAGAAGAAACTTGCCGAGATTGACGAATTAAGCAATAGAGGCTGAAGGGTATACGGAGGAGGTCAAGTCAAGGATGGGTCCGGTCCCAAGAGGCAGCAAGCATCAGAAATCGACCCAAGAACAAAGAGAACCAAACAGTAAAGCGAAGCAACCCTAATCGGGTCAAGATGTCGAAACAGAGAGAAATAGAAATCAAGGAAAGGAATTCGCCTTCTTTAATGAAAATCCCCCTCACGCTTCCCTTTTCATCTCTCTCTCTCTCTCTCTTCTCTCTCTCCTTTGCCTTGCCTCGCCTTGCCTTGCCTTGCCTTGCCCAAATAAAAATCAACCACAAATCAATCAAAAAGCCCCACTCGGGTAATCAGAAAGAATCAAAGCATTAAAGCTTTTTTCTTTGAGCAAAAAAAAAAAAATTTGAAATTTGCATAAGCTCCTTTATGCGGGTGTTCAGGCAAGTGTCAGTTTTTACTACAGTTTCCAATCCCAGTCGGGTCAAAACAAATCATAAGAAACAACGAAGTCTCGAACACCGCACATCTCTCTCTCTTCCGAGCACGAACGAGCCCGAAACTTTCATCGACAAGAATATCGCGATTATAAAGAAGGAAAAAACAGAGTAAAACTTCGACTGCTTTTCCCATCTCTTCTCCTTTCCCATTGGACAGATTTTTCCAAAGCACGTAATTGGTGGTGGTGCGGGGATTAGTAGCTTGTCCACGTGATTCGGGTAAAAACAATCCGAAACCACGCCCGAGAAACAACAACAGCAACAACAGCAACATGCTATCGTCTTCTGCAAGAATGATGAGCGATTAAAGTTCTTGTATTACGTGTCATTTCTGCTCTGGGAAATTTCTGGGCAGTCAACAGAACCCGAGATTCTTGAATAAAAATCGTGTCTTTTTTGCGTAAAAATTTGACCTTTTCTTTTCTGTTTCGACAACGATCATTCAAGACCGCTCCTTTCTTTGCTGTTCTTTTCTTTTTTCTTTTTGGGTGTTCTTTGGTTTTTCCTTTTTCGAAATTTCGATTGTTCGAAAGACAAAGATTAATTATTATATTCCGTGTGTTTGGGGGATGCTCTTCTCTGACCTATGCGCGGCTCTGAGGGAAGCATGTGTCTGGGCCCACAGTTACTAGGTTGACCGTGTGCTTCAGGCCTAGTGCTGACTAGGATTGACTATTCTTCCTTAGTTCTCGACATCCGTTTTAATGATCAGCCTCCTACTTTAATTTTTTTGTTTCCTTTGAATTTTGCAAAGTCATTTCTGATTTTTATACAATATGGAAGGCTTCAAAGTTTTTAAAATAGTGAGTCGTACGTAATTCTTTTTCGAAACTTTGTTTTTGTCTTCTTTTAAATCATAGAGGGAAAATTATAGGAGGAAATCGTACCTAGGAAAAAACCTGTACCAAATGGGCCCAAGCTGAGGAAAAAGACTTTGATCCTTTTAATTTAGGACATGTCATGCCTGCAATACTAAGAGTGAGCACCAGCCCTTAGTAGATCCTGGAATTGGACCAGACCAACCCTACCGGGCCGTTGGCTATTACTGGCCCGGTTTCCGCATTTAGGTGCGTCACCGGATTGAACTAGATCGAGAAACCGCAATTTTCTTCTTTTAGTTTATCTTGTGTTCTTGTTGTAACCTCTAAGGGGATATTTTAATAAAATTTGTACTTTCAAGAAATAGGAAAAATGAAAAAGAAAAAAAAAAGAATTGGTCGTTTCTTGAGTAAATTTCAGGGTTAGTTCGAGGGACTATAGAGTAGGTTGCACGTATCAAAATTTGAGAACTGATCATGATAAGATAGAATCTATCAAAATTTTCAGTTAAGTAAGGTTCATTGAAGCATTCAAACCATTAGATTCTTGATATTGAAAGCCAAGGTTTTAAGTTACCCATATTTTACTTTGTTCCCATATGGTCCATTTCTGTCAAATCTCTCTCTCTCTCAACATGAAGGTCACTTTGGGATAATGGCTTACAAGGGAGGTAAGTTGAAAATTTGCTAATGAGTATTGAAGAGTCAATAGTGAAATCAACGGAGAACATAAGCTTATCGATGAAATCAACAGTTGTACTGCCGGATAATTTTGTCCTTTGTCGGATAGTTCTAACAAAACCAACCATCGTTACTAATAGATTTGAAAAACTACTAAGGCAGTAGCAAAATTCACCAACATATTCGACACATCACTATCACCTTTGCGAATTTACCAATCAAGAACCTGTTGAATTCTGTCAAATTTCCGCATCAGAACGGGTAACGTATGTCTCTCTTGTGAAGGATGACCTTCCCATAAGAAAAAAAAGAGTAGCCTTTTTTCTGGACATGAGATTGCCCTTAATGCACAGAGAACCGCATTAGAAAACAAAAAAGAACGACGACCCCAAGATAGAATCTATCATCCTTCATTCTGTATTTCTACACTAGATGTCTGTGTAGTGTACATACACACATAAATGTATCGACAGAGGTGCGGTCGAATGTGTCTATGATACCAAAGCACAACTGGAACAGTTATTCAGAGTCTGTAATGTCCAACTTAAGCAGAAACCTAAGCTGCAACCCTCAAAAGAGATCGGTCTTACCATGTTAACCTAAATCTGAGAAATCAGCAACAGCGCGGTTGGGAGTGTGGCTGGAGAGAGGTAGAGAGAGGGGGAGAGAAAATCTGTTTTCTCTTGCAGACAGTCGATGATAACACGAGAACCCTTTCATGGTGCAAACGATCAATAGCAGATATTCCAGAATGTTGCGCTTGCACCTCTACTGGCTCTAAAAAGAATGAATGAACTGGAGTTATTTCTTAATTCTCACAAGATACAAGAAACACAATCATTCTGTATATCTCTATTAGGCATTCTTCCGCCGCTGATTTCTTGCTTTAAGATATCTTAAATAGTACTCTCACGGACAAAATTTTTGGGAGGATAAAATCGGGTAACTGTCTGGAGCTCCCTATAAATAACTGTCCAGTTGTGCTTGAAGATCCTGAATCGACACCATGTTTATGACACTTTGAATCTCCTCGGGTGAGTACTCTGCTCTCAATAAGGACTGTACCTGCACATGGGCCTCGATTATATTTGTCCTGCAATGCAAATTGACTCGTTCAATTAGAGAAGATTCTGCAAGTTGAATCAAGGCTCAAATAGAAATTTCCAGATAGAAAGTACAAACTGGATAACTCTATACTAAGGGTTACGTTGCTATTCACTAAAAAAACTGCCAACAGAAATATCATAATCAACACCATCCACCAATTCTAAGTAAAATTCTCAACTTGTGCCTTACAAATTTGAAAGCATATCATCACCTAAGCTTCAATCTTTTGCTGCATAATCCTAGATGGTGACAAGCATCAATTTTTCAACCAGAATTACCCAATGGCTTGACTGGTATTTTCAACAGGTCCGAGAAACCCTAATTTAGCAAATGAACCAAAATTCCTAATTTAGTTCTAAAATGAACATCAAGCCAAGGGTTGGTTTAAGCAGGCTCACTGCAGGCTCTCTTCGAATAGAGGAAACAAACCATGAGTGGCATTATAACTGATGAAAGCTGTTAACTTACTTTATTGGTTTGAAAAGTATTGTTCTTGTGGAGGGATTCTGTAAATAAAGCTTCATCTTAGCCATCACCCTGGGCAACTCTTCCTGTATAGCTGCACCTACCTGTTTCACCAACAAAGATATGGGTGACAAGTAGCTTCTCAATCTCTCCACAAAATCTACTCGTCATCATACCCTTCTTTCATATTCAGATGCAAGTGAATTAATTAAAAAAAAGGTCCACAGAAGGCAAAATATCTGTTGATTTCTGGCTAACCCGCCCCCCCCCAAAAAAAAAAAAACAGTGACAAAATGACCCCCTTTCCAAGTACATAAGAAGCTAAGTACTTAAGTACATACCTTCTGAACAAGTTCAGCCACCTTATCAGGGGTAGCGAATGCCTGTTCCTTAAGTGGTCTTGCCATAACAGATTCCACCTGCTGTTTCTGACTGCCAGAGGACAGCGCAACCCTTACAGCTGTCACCTATATATGCAAAATCATCAAGTCAAAGCTGTATGTATTGGACTAGCCTTTCATGATACAGAAACTCTCTATGCATTCCTTGTTACAAATTGGCTATCCGAAAAAGAATGTACTTTAAAACCAAAATAGACTCAATATTCGAGTTAGATTAGACAGATAAAGGAGTAACCACATTCACAGCTCTGATTTTGGTACTGTTGATTCTTTGAACTTCTCGTGCGATACACATGTAAATGTCATGCTTGTTTTTCTGGCTTCCATTTTTTCATTATTTTATATTACGTAGATTCTACAAATATGTGGTATATATTGAATATATTTTGAAGGAGGAAGGAAGAATGACCTTGGTTACAAATGAAAGCATAGGATCAACTACTAGTTTAGTGACTGCCATAATGAACTCCTCGCAAGTGGTTTTCAGACTTTTCTCCAGCTCCTGCAATTAATCAATCAGGAATTTTCATCCGACACTTGGGAAAGACAAAAAAATAAAGCAGCAAAAACTATAGCAGACAGATTTGCACAACAGAGATTTAGAAACAATTCATGATTCAGTGGTGAGTGCCAAACCTCCCAGATCGTTCACTTTTTTTTTTTTTTATTTTAGCAGGGACAGCATTTTTGCACTTCAAACATAAAGCCACAAACAGGCACACTTCTCCCTACCTAATTTAGACCTACCAGGCTACCACCATAATTTAGCTCAATTTGTAGCACGAGTAATCGAAGCAAGAGATAAACTAAAGGAAACTGTACCTTCTTGGCATCTACTTGACTTTCCAAAACTCTGGGAGACAAAGTTCTCGCCAATGAAGTAGACCTTGACCAGTCAAATAACGAGGCTTGACCTCTAAGAATTCGTCTCAGATGTTCCTACACAAACATGCCATGGGGTTTCACTAAAGAAACAAAAAATACAAAAAGAAAGAAACCACTTGGAAAATCCTTTAGATGGTTTGTCATAAAAGCTCTTCAGCATATAGAAAAACATGCAGTTCTGAGAACGCATACTGGTACACAATAGCAAATGCATTTATGGAAAGTGCCAACCACCATCTATAGTTCTTTGCATTTTAAGCAACCAAAAACAGATCATTGCTTACAATAATAGTTTCAAAGGCTAAACATTTTCTATCCTGACGTGGAAGTCATATCAGCATGGTTTATGATGAGCGACGCTCCAGAGAAAAGCTGAAGTGGACCCAACCACCATTTTTCAAGTGCTAATAACTTTATTATCACATAAAACGGCCACAGTCCCAAAGCAATAAGCAAAACATATTCATCAAAAAGCTCGATAATCGCAAGGCTTTTTTAGGTTAGATTTCTATATTAGTTTAACATTCAAAAAACAAACTATGCAGTGTTGGAAACATAAAAGTTTAGCATATTTAGCATGAATATCGGCACTTCAATGATAATTCTAATTCAAAACCATTATCCTAAAAGCGAAACTTTCCTTCTTTCCACTATAAATGAGTCTTAAGGAGATTACAAATTGTACTCGCCAAAGGTGCTCACAATACATGTCAACATAAGCCACAGCACAAAATGGATGGTAGTTAGAAGGTTAACCTATGAGCATGAGTTGAACCCTCTACTCAGATGATTAACAGAAAGAAATAAGCAACCTGACCGAACCACATTAGCCTATACTTTCAAAGGAACGTGACCTAAGAAACAAAAATTTCATTATGGAGATGCATTTTCTCCATGCCTTGTTCATGACTTATTTGATGTACACCATAAAAACTGATTTAGAGAAGTGCAGTATAACAACTCTAGTAAAAGCAGCACTAAATGTTATTATAATCAACCCATCTCAATGCAAGAATGTTACAATACTCGATCCATCTCAACTAAAAGAGGCTGATATATACTAACCAGCAAATGAGAGAAATCGAGCTCCTTGTGTGTGACGGAGAATTCAATATCAAATGGGGAAATCTAGAAACACAGAGTGAACAAACAGCATTACACAAAGCTTTCACAAGTAGAACAGCAAACAGGAACAAAAAAAAAAATACACAACCTGCTCCCTTAAAATAAGGAGATGTTTTATAAGGAAGAGCTGCCCGTCCATTGCTGTCGATCTCTTTGCAATTAGTTTGCTTGCTTTCTGAGAAAAAAAGAAAGTTTGCATTTAGAAACTGAATGATAAAAAGCAGTTTAACTCATCAAGCCCAATAAAACAGAAAGAGCTATTCTCATGCTACATGCCATTTAGAATGAACTGCAAAGTTCACAAAGAATTAAATTCTGTAAATCATTTGAAGCCTTTTGATTACCTGGATGGATAGAGCGCAAACTTCTACAGCTTCCTGATTAACAAATCAAAAGTACTGACATTCAATAAAATAAACAAGACACAAGGACAAGTTGAATGTGAGTAAATGAAAAAATAAAGTACCTGTGCTAAGCCAGTGAAAACAGCAGATTCTAGACAACGGTACAACCTTGAAAGGCATGATATAGTTTTCTCAAGAGGTGGGTACCAAGACTTATATACATCTGAGTTTTCATCAACCTAAGGTTTGATAAACCAATTGACAAAGAAGAATGGATTCAGTATTATCACTGAAGAACAAATGTCTAAGAACAATGCAAACATAATTGAAATAAAAAGGCAGAAAAGCAAATTCCACCATCCATTGCTTTAGTTTCAAATTCATTACAATATTAAATTTTCGGAAACATAAAAGTGATATTTATCAGAAGCTTGTATAAGTCATCTAAGTGATTTAGCATGTGGACTAGCAAGAAGAAATGAGAGCAAATATGGCAATCGGAGGCATTACAATCGTAGCATCTGATTCCTTTTGGGCAGATTGCTCCAACTTTGCAGGATAATCCAAGTCTTCGTCCAAAGGCAAATAGTTTGCTATCTTCGAAAGGGAAAGGAAATGCACCAGCAGAAGTACATTGTAGACGTTATTCTTATACATTAAAGATAATGTATAAAAGCAACATGTTAATAATTTCCAATACGAAAGGTTAACCATATATAAGGCCCGTATAGCGAAGAAGGTTATCATGAAATGCTAGAACACACTCTGCTAATCACGCGGGAATGACAATAGAAGAAAAACAGGCTCTTACCCCTTCAAAATGGTGAAAAATGATAACCAACGATTTTATTCTTTCAATTATGAATTACATAGCACCAATTTTTCTTTTAACATTGTCTAACTTCAATCTTTCCAAAAAACATTCCATCTTCCACAATTCCTTGCCAATAATAAAGCCCCTTTACTGCTTTAGAGCCTACATCCACTATACAAAGACTTAAATAGTTCTTTATTGCTCTAGTTATGTCTGAAAGATGATGAAATATAACTACTTTCAACATTTTCGTGATCCCAACTCATTTGAGGGCCCGGTCATGTTCCCTAGTGGCAACAGGTTCTTTGACTACCTGGCCTACATAACCATAGAAAACTTCTACTTTCTAGTGTGAGCACTTTCAATTTCTCAATTTACTTTGACTAAAGGATGGTTATGTCCAGCTTGCCCTGTAAACAAGTGAAGCTTCCAGCTTCTTGGATACCTCGACTTTCAAATGAGGTACTAAAAAGAGTAATTAGCTCTGGGCAAAATGGGAAAAGTTACAAAACCAACAGATGACAGCCTGCCTAGTACGAGTTTCATGAATAAAAAATCATGGATCACTTCCCAAGATCATCCATATCAGACAATTCAAAATTAGGGCCATAACAGAAATAACAGGAGAGTGTAGCAGTGACATCACAAATCCAAGAAATTGCTTTTACAGCATGATCTGTACCTCATCACCAATATGTGTTCGAGCACGAAAAGTTAGCCTCTCATTAACATCTGCTAAGATTCTCTGTATTGTAGGGCGGAGCCCAGCTAATAGTTCACCTCGTCTACTGATCTGTTCACCCAGAACTTCAACTTTAAGGATGTCAACAAGCTCACATAGGAGATCGATATTGGTCTGATGGATAAGTCTGGGGCGCAGTGTATCGTACAAATAAGTGGATCTGCATATAAGTTAGCAGACAATAACTACATATTAGGAAATTAAAGATATAAAGGCAGGAAGACAGACTGTAGATAGGTGTGTCATATAAAGTAATTTAAATACTTCCAAATGGGAGAAGTAATCATACTAGAATTCAGAAAGACATGCACAGGTCAGAAAAAAATGACAAAAGACAGAGAAACCTAAGGCATTTAGCTGTGTAGGCAAAAGACAACTCCTTTGTCAACGCCAGGAGCAAAAGGCACATAGTTTTACAGCTACAAGTTCTATCAATAGGACAATCTTCTTGCGGAGTGACATAACAGACAGGTAAACGAGGAAAAATGACCTGGAAGTTATCCGGCATAATGATGCAGAATATTGCCCAAAGTTCATAATTTTACATCAAGAGTTCTTCCTCAGAGTAATTCATCATAGAGTGCCAAAACAGAGAGCAAAGCGGACAAAAAAGTACCTTACAGATCCGAAGAATGTTATGTAACAGAAACTATACTAATTACTAACGTCTATGCAGACAAACAAATTGAGGAAGAGGTTATCCTCAGAATAGAGAGGAAAATTGTAGGGGAAAATCATCCTCCAAAGAAATAGATACGCTCTTTCCACATCCAGGGCCACCTCAAAAAAAGTAATCATGCTGCCAGTGTATAGGTTTAAAGAAACTAAATCAAAGATTTTACTTTAGCTTTGCATTGATAAGGACAACATGAATTATAGGGCAAACAACCACGAACAGGTCTAAAACAACACTTACAGTGGATCTATCAATGGCGCCAAACTAGAGACATCTTCTGCAGAAGATGGAAAAAAGTGATTAAAAAGTTGCTGCTCGAGCTGGCAGACCTGCATATGCCAATCTGAATGGATAAGTTTTTTTGGTGTTGCAACTACGTCATACATCAAAGTACATGGATCTCTATGACATATGCTCAAAGATGAAACTCCTAACGATGAAAAGGTATTGATAGAATATGTAAATAGTACATACAAATGAACACTTGCTCCTGGCAATTTATACCAGGATCTCACTGATTAGAAGGGAAGTCTCTACAGCATTCTAGTGGCACATACACAAAACCTCTCATTAACCAACTTGCATGCAGACACTCAATAGCATTTGACCAGTCAATCAGTTAGTAGAAAAAGAAAAGGATTAACTTTACACCAAAAGAAGATAACTATTATCATCACACCACAAAAAGTGTGTATGTGTTGCTTCTGAACATAAAAACCCACATTATACTCGATAAATGATATCGAAACTGAACCAGTTTGGTATCCAGTTACTGAACTAGGACTACTACCGTTTAAAAAAGAGAGCTGGGTTCACCATGAGAATGGAAGGTTTTACTGCTCTATAAACAAATCTAAAGTTCTGACCAAAAGAAAAAAAACAAATCTAAAGTCAATCCTCATAAACTCTATCCTCCGATTACCGGCTATAAAATTGACCTTCATATTGAAAGGGCCACAAAATTAGCTCCATACCAGCATTGTACCCAGTTACTTGCCTTATTGGCAGAAGAACTTCAAATGAGAGATTCTGGAGCTTCTCTATCTCCAGTAATATTAAGTGATGCATATCCTTTTCAGATCAAACAATCAAGATGAAAGCAAAGAACAGGACAGACAAATTTTTACTTCTTGAATACAATTCAACCTTAGGCCACGAAAAGAAAATATTAATGCACCCTTTCATCTGTTATAAGCTGTAATTCTTGTTATCAAAAACATTCACATTCCTAAAGCCAACTATCGAAATTCAGCATCAGTCCTTAACATGTCATACAACTTATACCCGACCTTTAAAACCTCAAAATGTCAAGGTCCACTAGCAACAATTGTTTCATTATCCTTGTTATGGACTCCACAAATCAAGCACTTGCTTTCAGAGTCCCAAAGACATCCAAAAATATGGGGAATCGCAAGTTAGAACAGCATGGAGACTAACCACTTTACCTGAACAAGGTATGCACATCCAGATCTAGTTAGTGATGGCAAAGCCTCTTTTTTAGCAAACTCAGATATCCGTTGATGCACAATGCCCCTTATCTGTAAGGTAAAGAAAGCAATTTTATTGACCATAATGAGAGACCATTAACGTACACAAACGAAACGAGCAATGTGCTCACCAGCGAAAGCCGCTGCTCACAGTACAATCTGTGACATTCTGCCAGAATCTGAACATATTCTTTCCTTGATGATCTGCTTTCAATTTCTCCAAGCACAGGTTTTAGCTGAAAATATTTGCAATTGTGAGAAACAGCACTTGCCTCAAAAGAAATGGGTATTAGAGCTGCCTTACATCTAATAGATCTCAATAAAAGTTTTTTTTTTGGCCAAACAACCTAGATAAGAGTTTCTTCAAAAATAAAAATTTTCAACATCTTTTCTTAAAAAAAAATTGTTTATTCATTAAATAGAATACTTGAATAGAGTTTGTCGAGGGTTTATACATACTAATCGGTGTCAAAATTCCTCCTTTGGCCGCTAACTTAGTAACAACCATATCCATACAAAATGTCCATCTTTCAAAAAAGAAACTGTTACCTCCGTCGCTGCTGCCTTGAAGCGCACGTATATAACGGATGCCTCCACACCCTCTGAAACAGCAGCACCACTAGTGGTAGTACGGATTGCTGCCTGGACCTGGTGAAGGACATGAAAAAACAAGCATAATCTGTAATGTCTCATAGTTACAGTATCTAGCGTACTTAAGCACTCAGACAATTCACCTGAGAAGAGGCACCCTTGAGAACTGTAAGTACATGAGAACGAATCATCCCGAGTGCTCTAGACTGTCCATTAATAAGAGTGAATTGTTAGTAGCTTAAAGAAATACAAGCAGCAAAGACTAAACTCGTAAGCACAGCATAAAATTGCTCACTATGGAACCCATTAACCACATAAAGTTTCTTTGAAATCCATTGTTCATTTCTATACCTGGAGTTGACGAAATTTAACCAAATATACACCAGATTCTGCATACTGTGGGTTGCTTTCAACATAACTGAAAGACCAAATAGAACAAAGAATTAGAATGTCTTGAAATCAACAGTTGACCTTCATGAGCAGCTAGAGTGTATTGGATTGGCAACATGCTTATGCTTGAGCAAATGTGGTGCATGTAATCCTACAGGAGGATTATATGAAAAGAGAACTAACTAGAATGTCTTCAAATCAACAGTTGACCTTCATAAGCAGCTAGAGTTTCTTGGATTGGGTAAACAAAAATCACATGCTTATGCTTGAGCAAATGTGGTGCATGTAATACTGCAGGAGGATTATATCAAAAGGAGTCCACTCACGATATGCATTCATCAAGCCGTTTAAGTAGTGGGAGGAAGTTCTCATTTCCAACGTTCATATTTTGAGAGTGGAAATTGGTTGCTATCTGCACGTAGATCAATAATTAGAAAGCAAAGGTAAGGAATCAATGTTTCATTAAGCAAGGTATCTTAATATTAAACGTAGACAAGATATCTCAACATAGGCCAAATACTTCCTAATACAAGGACAAAGATTTATATGACAAGGTAAACATCAGTGAGAGCTTCAGATAGTAGCAGGAAACTTACAAACTTGAAAAGGCTATTTGGATATAAAGAAATTTGCTATAATGATACAAAAAGAAGTAAAAGAAAAACCGCTTCATCCAGCACAGATACCAATCAAACCTTACATTCTCCAATTCATCAAAATAATTGAGTTTGCTCCGAAGTGCATCTGCAAATTCAATCAGCCTTTGCTTCTCTATTAACTGCAGCAGGGTTAAAAAAATGACATATCAGAATGAACTGACATGGATCACAACTACTTAATATTGCCAATTAAATATAGCAGGGAGAGGGATGACATCACTGCCTGGGGGTACTTAAACCCACAGCCAGCACCCAGAGTAGAGTTGCTTCTAACAGCTGGTCTGACCCTTTAACTCACAATTGAACTACATATAGTGATAATAAAACTTAAAATAATCCAAAAAATGTATCACTCTGTATAAGTCTCCTTCTACTTATTGATACCAATAAAAAGACTTTAGTCCTTCGATACTCAAGTTCCAAGACAAACAGAAAAGGATATGCTCAAAGGGAAATTTTAATTTGATGTCAAAAAGTACAAAGCAAATACCTTAGCAGCTTAGAACATCAAATATGTAGATATTTACAACAATATGTTCCTCTTAGGAACATTCAGTGAAGCAACTAAAATTCCTGCTTAATCTGGCTACCATGCACTAGGTTGGTGAAACATCAAAACGAAAGGGAGCTAAATATACCAGCCGATCACATGCATCATGCAGAGTTTTAGTCTTTGTAGCCACTGCTTGATGCTGCAGCTGAAGTTCATTGAACAAGTCCAAGGTATCATCAACCTACAGATATGAAACTAATCTTCATCAAGAAGCGAGCAAAGTGCAGCATCAACAGACAGAGGAAAGAATTAAAGAAAGAGGAAGAGGAGGAGGAGGAGGAGGAGAACTTATCACACTTTAATACGAAAAACAATAGCAATGATGAAGTACCTGATGAAGAATAGCATCACACGTCTGTATTCGCTCAGTCAGCGTGTTAACATATTGTTGATACTTCTCATCAGTCTAAGTTAAAAAATTGACAAGATGTAATTAGCGAACGCACAAAATTTTTCTTACACCAAGTACAGCCCAGTAGAGAATAGAAAGAACCTCTGATTTCATAGCTGATTCAAGATCCGTAAACCATTTGTAGAACTGCAATTTGAAAAAAAAAAAAAAGAAGTGAAAATTGTAAGTAATTACTAGAGCAGGACCTAAGTCTTACATTATTCATGCTAGTTGAGTCATCGGAATCAAAAGAGGTCCTCATCGGCAACCACAAAGGGCATGGTAACAGAAGACTCTAAGGCCTTGCGTGGTTCATCGGGCAATTGGATTACACAAGGAATGAGAATCCTAATGCCAGAATTTTCATGCGCATGTTTAGATGAAGTTTCTACCGAAACATGAAAGTTCTAGGAATAGGATTCTCATTTCTTGATTAACCCAATTCGATGGTGGACCAAACAGCATCTAAGCGTTTGTGCGGCGAAAAATTCAAACCTCACCTGATTTGTATTGACCAACACTGCTTCCACAGCCTCGGGTTCTCTGAAAGCGCTGTCCTGCTTGGACGCAGACAACCCGCTGTCCAGCCCAGCAACATTGTCTTGCGCCTAGTTCCACAAAGCCAGCCAATTCAGCACCAAAACATTCGATTATCAGGAATCAGAGTCTCAAAAGACCGAACTTACACCTACAATTTAAAAGAATGAACTCGTCCAGAGCATCTCATTTCAGCTCCGCAAGCAATTACAGCCGAAGAGAGAGAAGAGAGAGAGAGTCACCAAATTGACGGGAAATGGCCGCTCGGCAACCGCGTGCGACAGAGAAACGATCGACGCCCGTTGCTGCTCCGTCAACGGCGCACTCTACAACAAAACGAAAACCCGTCAAAAAGAAAAAGCACTCGAAAAACTCCGACGAACGCCGATTCCTCGAATGCTCCACACCACAGATCCGGCCACTCACACGACCTTCTGGAGAACAGGAATTCTAAAAGCCAGGCCGCGGGATTTTGGAGATCGAATCGGATCTAACGGAACACCGATCGAGCGATGAAATCGCGCGGCGCGCGAGAAACGGAGGACGAGGACGGACGGATGAGGAGGCGCACCTGTTCCCAAGTGGAAGCGAAATTGTAGCCTTTGGAGACCGCGCCGGATTTGGGTAGAGCCGGCGGAGGGCTCGCTTTGGCCGCCATGACGAATGCTTCAAAGCATCAGCAGCTGCGTCGAACTGGGGCGAGCGACGTGCGGAACGACCGGATCGAGTCGACGGTTGTTTCAGACTCTTCAGTAGTTTGTTCGTTTGTGTGAGAGAGCCTGTGCGAGCAGAGGAGGGAGACGAAGAGGACGAAGGGGAGGAAGGAAACGCTGCCGTTTCAGGGCTTCATTAGTGACGTCACTCTTTCGTCATATTAAAAGGTATTGCTAATTAAAAACAATAGAAATATTGATGTCCCTCGTTGGATTATGTTATGGATCATACGAAAGTTTAATTGCCACCATTCAAATCTATGCTTAGACTCCGTTTACTTCCCGAAAAATAAATGATTTAGAAAATATTTTTTATCGTTTACAAAAATAAATGAACGATAATATTAAGACATAAATTATTTTGGATAATAAAAATATTTTTCATTAATTAATTATTATATATTATACAAGCGATCTTTTTTAGAAAATATTTTTCAAATTATTAATTTTCCGCTAAACAAATGAAACATTGAAAAGAACTTATTTTCCTTATATCTAATTTTCCTTTATTTAAGCTGTGCGATTCTTTTGTACTTTGGATTGTTGCATTTATTATTGTTGTAAAAAAAGGTAGGTACCATTGCATTGCTTTGATTAGGATTGCAAAACATCTACTAAGCTGATGTAATTGTTTACGTTTTGCCAAATACATATGAAGGGACTGTACATATGATTTTAAGTAGCAAATCCGCACACAAGAAAGGCAATGCAATGGTGTTCAATCTCAAAGAGCAAGTTTGCACAAATGGGATGAGATCCTGAGTCACTCTCTATTGATGCTTACAGAGGCATGTGACAGTTTGAACAATGCCAAAAAGGCTTCATCATCATCACAGCCCCTCAAAATCTGTCAACACCGAACTACGAGCCAGTGCTACGTTTGCTTCCGGATCCAATGATGCAAAAAGGGCCGCCAATGAACGGATTAGACCCGAACAAGCTTTCGGGAGGACGATGCGAAACCAATCAGTCCTTGACATCAGCAACACCTTCTGCAGAAATTTGGAACCGAGCTTCGGCCTCCGGCAAACAAGGGGAGCTGATCACTTTACAAATGCGCTCCTCTCCTCTTCCTTTCCGAAGTGCAAGCCTGATACAACGACAGGTTAACCGATTACATTTGAGGAGTGAGGGCAGAATAGTGGATTACTGATTTCAAATTCAGAGTGCAAGCAAAGGAGGATATAGTGTGTGAAGACCTTGTTGTCGAAGCATGCGCCATGATGTTGCCACCGATAGGCTTGATTTGAGGCCCAGCAAAGAGGGCAGATCCATCCACTTGCGCAACTACTTGGTTCGTGATCACGACAGCCACGCCAAACTGCAGTCAAACAATCTATCAGAGGTCTATAAAGACTGTACAGGACCACATGCATCAACGGATGAAGGTTTTCATGATGAACAATCCCTGTCGCCTAAATGCATGTCATTGGAGAAATGAAGACATGAAGTCATGTTAGCACGGCTCTTATAATACAATAGCACATGACCTCATCAGCCATTTTCTGAAGGCTTCTGAGGAACTTAGCAAGATGCATTTGCCTAGCGGACAGTTCCCCTCTCCCAGAGAAATCGGTTCTATATAAAGCCGTTGCGCTGTCCACAATCATAAGGGCAAATCTGGAGAATAGAACATCATTTATATGATTAGATCAGGTCTGACACTTGTACATTCAATATTAAATAAAACAAGCACATCAGACAAGGAACAAAAAGATAAAACTTCAAACTTCGAAAAAGATCTATGCCCAGCGAGGTCATAGAACGGAATCCCTAGACTGGCACTATCCAGCCTCTGGTATCATATGGTGGTGAAATGTGCTCCAAAAAGGAACTTCTTCCTTCTATTTGATCAGAAACAAGAAGTCAAAACAACTGTTAAGCAAATCCTCCAATCAATATTTTTCATTGTTGATCCCCTACCATTTTAAGTGACCACATCGTTCATCTAAAAGCCCAATGAAGCATCAGATCCAAAGAGGGCCAACTGACATTTTTATTTTTCTCTTACTAAAAAGTGTCATCATGCATTGTTCTGATGACATTAGTAGCTGTGGTATAGTTATTGAATTACAAGTCAGAAAGAGAGATGAGTTAGCACTCAATAATCTTCAGAAGTCTAACAGAAACAGGAGGGTTTTTAACCAAAAAAAAAAACTGTCAGAATGCTGGCAACGACATTAGATACTACCTTGTTTCCACCATCATTGAAGCTGCTTCAAGCAAAAGCCTCGACTGATGATCAGTATTATAAGCTCTAGCATAGGCAACATTCTCCAATACATCAGCTCCATTAAGTCCATACCTGTGGTTCAAAAAATTAGATACAAGACCAACAATATGGGAAATGATTGTCACTAGATACTTAAAGAAGCCTAGAGGAAAATCTTATCCCCAGATGGTCTTCATACCTCTCTGCTATCTGTAATAGCCTCTGTGGCCTGAATGCACCTTCAGCATCAATATACATCGCCTTTCCCTCTCCACCTCCTTGGTCTAACGGAAGCTGAGATACAAGGGCTTTTAGAAGTGTGATATTGACAAAGCCACACAACATATGATGGCTGTAGGCGAGAACAGTTATTGAAAGCAATC